>JAANYP010001089.1:429601-446260 GCA_020465985.1 Centrapalus pauciflorus
TGAAGGGAGAACAGCTTGAAGACTGAGAACCTTGTGTTGACCCTGATCATCACAGGTTTGACCAACAGCGTAGACCAAAAGTTTAATTATCTTTCTTCATAATTAAGTTACTTAAATTATATTTTAATTTAACTTAATTACTGCGGATAATGTGTGTTACGTGTGTTAGTGATTAAAAAGGTCAAGTGGTCTGACAAATGTTTCTGACATGGACAACCGTTCCGTTTTTCCGTCAACTAACATTTCAAATCAAAACGCCCAAACCTTTTCTCTCTCATACACACGACCATTCAAATCCTATAAAATACTCTGTAACATACTTGTTTTCATCAAATTCGTCGAATTCCTCATCATTCAGAAAATCCTCAAGAACCCTAAATCGGGACTAAGTGTCTTTTGCTTTTCCTTCAAACCCTCAAAAAATCCAAAATGGCTCACAGGACCTTAAATCCCTTCTCCAGTATGATTGCGTGAGGGATGTCGTCAAAAACACTCAATCCTATCAACCCACGATGCTGGACCACAAACCACCAACGTACTTGATATAAACCTCACTATCCCCAAAAACTATGTGGGGAAAGGTATACGAAACAGAATGGTGGAGATTTTCTGAAAAAAGTTCAATCCGTGAAACTACGTTCAATTGACTGCATTCTCCTGTGTCATGTACCAGGAGATGGTTATGAGTTCTAGGATATCCTGTGCTACCTTCCAGAAATCCAAATCATTAAGGGCACAAATTACTCAATGGGACTCAGGGACCATTGAGATCAACACTGATCTGCCTCAGGGAGTGCTTCATCTACCAACTGCTGCTTTCTTACGATGAGCCCCAAGCTGAAAGAGATCAAAAGGGCAATCTGCTACGCTTACTGGGTGTGGCAGAACCCAAAGTTAGAAGCAAACAATACTGTCAGAAGGAACCTCTCTCCTAACCTACAGACATTCTTATTCGCCTCTGTGTGATTGCTTCAGTAGTAATAGTGGTTCTTTTGAACCAAACTGGCCAGTGATTGAAAATCCCGTAGTTCTGCCATGCTTGTGGATGGAAGCTACCATGGATATGGCCAAATGGATTTCTGAATCTGAGGAACCTGTGCAGCAAGAGTCAAGACAGTGCTCTGTTCGTTATCCCAGGTTTCTGAGCCTCATTTCAAGCATGTATGTGGTGAGCATCTCTATAACTCTCAGCCTCTTCTTAAGACTGCTGCATTCCCAGTTATAGGGAATAGAGTTTTCTATACTCCAGTCCTGCAGAATGAGCCTCCTCTATCAACACCAATGAGGCGGCTGCTAGGTTTGGTGGAAGGACCCTCTACTGTGAGGGTGGATCCAGAGACTGCTCCCACCAGAAAATCCAAAGCCAGGTCCAAGCTTGTCAAAAGGACCCTGGCAACTGAAGCTGGGCCTGTGAAAAAGAAGGCCAAAACAGCTCAGTCTGAGTCTGTTCCTTTAGCCTCTGTGGTTGAGGGAGAGCAGACTCCTCACTCTGGCTCATCTGTTGAGCCTGAAGCCTTTGTGGCTGGTGCCTCTGTGGCACAAGAGACGATGGAACAGGTCAGCCCCACTGTTCCTAGCCTAGTCTCACATCCTGTCCAAACAGATACTCTCCCTACTCCACAATCACCCACATCATCCGTCCATTACCAAAGAAAATCAATTGCCAAAAAGAAAACAGCCCACAAAACCACCTCCTCTGTTCCCTCTCAACAGGGTTCAGTTGTACAAGAAGCAACCCAAGCTGCCTCTCCTATTTTGGGAGAAGGTTCAGCTCATTTGGAGCCTGCTTCACTCCAATCTGAGTCACCCTTGAGTCAGCCTAGACCCTCTGGTTCCCTCCCAACAGGAGCCAGTTGTCCAAATGGAGATACCCACATCAACTATCCCAGCCTCCCAACAGGCTGATGTATGATATAGACAGGAGTCCTCTCCACCCATACTGTGGTCCACACTGTCCCCCACTCAAATCTCCTCACACCCTGAGTCTGCACGAGGTCCCCGCTGCTGATAGACCAATCAGCAGTCAACCTCAAACTTCTGTTCCCCATGTTTCAGCTGTTCAACACCAAACAGTTGCGGGGTGACCAACAACAAGCTGATGAACCTCAGGGATCTACCATCTCTTGGTGAGGCTGTCCCTCAATGCAAATTCCTCAGCAGGTTTCACCACTGTGAGTTGAAATGCATATTCCATCTCCCAATGATGAGGTGCCTTTAGACCAAGGCACTGCAGAGGGAACCACCACTGGTCTTCATGAGGGGTGTGCAACACAAGCGCATCAGGAAAGGCCCCACACATCCTCCCCTTCTCCTGGTGATGCAGCTACAGCCGCTGCGAAGGACCTCTTGATCCTTCTAACCTGGGCCATCTTACTTTTGCCCAGGCTATGGAGCTTCTATCCCAAGTCCCTCTTCCCTCTCCATCACATCCTCATCACCGCCTCTCATCATCGTCTCCCTCTACCCCCTCCAAAACATCACCCATACCACACCATCTCCCCAAAAGACCTGCCTTTGAAGGATCAGCTTTCTTTGCTGACCAACAAAGTTGGTTCTTTGGAAAACACCCATGCACTCCCTACCATCCCTCATCTCCGACTCTGTGTCTGAGCAGCTCAAAGATTCTTTGATATGTTTAAAGAATCCTTCCCAGTCACTCCCCAAACTGACAACTCTCCACATGATTGCACTCACTGCACAGCTGCAAACTGTATCCACCTCTCTCTCCTCTTCCTCTCCTTACAACAGGACTCTGGTCCTCCATGGCAGCCATTTCCCAACAGCTGTCATCTATCCTCACTTCTTGCAACTCTACCCTTCCTAACACTTTGGCCCGCTTACAGACCCTCATTGGTTCCCTATCCAACTCTGTATCATGACCTTGCTGATGTGCGAGATTCACTAGAACTTCATCTTGCACCCAGCTGCAATCTCTGCTGTTCACAGCGTCTGATAGGGAATCTTCTTAAGTTGACCACTCTTGCTGATTCCCCACATCTTCTCTTCAAACCTGTCTTTCCCCAACTTAGTGAGGTGAAGGATAACTTGGCTTACTTGTGAACAGCCTTGTTGGTCCTAAATCCTCTAAACCTGCTGGCAAGCGCTGACTTTGTGTCTTCAGGCAGACCAGGTGTGAAGTCGCTGCTTCATCTCCTTCAAAGGGGGGAGAAGTCATCTGCCTTGAAGACTCAGTCTAAGGGGGAGAAAATCTTCTCCTAAGGAGATACCAGTGTCTGCAACTCACATGGTCAGCCAGCAGAGATTTTTGAAACAGGTGCTGCTGAAGGTGCTTCTCAAGCTTCTTGCCTACTCAGGCTGTCTCTCCAAACCCTGCTCAGTCTAAGGGGGAGGAAATCATTCCTGAGGACAGGCTCGCAGCAAAAGGAGGCGCCTTATTCTATCAGAAGAAGAAGAAGAAGAAGAAATTCTGAAGCTGCTGTCACTAACGCAGCAGCTAAAGGAAAAGAACGGTAGTTAAGGATCCTATGCAGCAGAAACACGGCAGAAATGCAATTCACAAGACCAGAGCCAAGAGATGGGCCTCCCTATGCACAAATACTTTGAGTTTAGGGATGAACAGCTTCAAGCTCTGGAGGAATTAAGAAAAGAGAAGAGAATCTCCAAAGCTGCTAAGTCCTTTGCCCTCCAAGAGCAAAGAAAATTAAAATGTCACCTTGGAGGTGCAAAAGAAATAATGGAAGCTGCCAGGAAATCAGCAGGAGAAAAAGAGAAAGTGCGAGAAAGGTACTCAGGTCTCTGTGACCCAAATCAACAGTACCCTCTGCCGGAGCCAAATTCCACTTTGACAACTTGGCTAGAAGAAATTTCCTGATGTTGCTACTAGAAGGCTTGCCAAGGAAGCGATTTCAAAGTGTTCCCATTTCAAGAAAAGGCACACAGTAGAAACTTCAGCTCACCAGGATGGGTGCAACAGGCCCTGAAATGGAATCCTCCGATCACATGATGTTGCACAGATGGGATACAGGGATGGGTGGAACTGGCAGTGCCTGAGCCAGTCTAAGTCAGAAACGGCTAAGACTATCAGGGCATACATCAAAAGCTGATGGAAGAGTAAGTGAGCTGGCCTGATTCCAAAAGAAGTAACGAGGGTTTCTCTGTGACATACCCCAAAATAAGGCCAGAAGGACAAAGAAGGATACAGAAAGGAGCTACTCCTTACGCTGATATTGAACAGGGCGGACTATGCCTTGAAATAAAAGAGTTGATCATAGTCTGCTACAGGAATAGAGTTTGAGGATGGCAAGATTATAGAAGAACCTGAGCTGGGGGCATTTTTTATAGATCCCCTAACTCAGAAGAAGTGCTTCCAAAGAGCCTCAGAACTATACAAAGTTGATCTGAGACAACTTGCCGCCTTCAGAATTGCAGTTTCTTTCAGGCAATCTAGCAAATGGAGAGCAGCCATCTGGGATCAGCTCAGAGGCTTCTATGAAAGAGGGGAGCTCAATGATCCCAAGTTCATGATTATCAGGAGTGAAATTGAGGAACTTGAGGATACAAGGGAAGAATTGGAAAGGATGGTTCAGGATCCTTCTCTAGTGATATGAAGTCCATCTACCATCTGGGTAGGTGAAGAATGGAAGCTGTCCATCAGTTGGACAGACTTGCCATTATTTGCTCCCAACTCAAACAGTCCAAACACCTTGTACATTAGTTGTACATCCTGTACATTAGTTGTACATTATTACATAAGTTGTAATTTTTGCTTTTACATTAGTTGTAAAATACATTAGTACATTAGTTGTACTCTTGTAAGAACATGTGTTGTTCTAGTATAGTCAAGAATCAGTGTATATATTAACTGATCTTTTACTTTACTGTAATGTTGTAATTTTATTTCGGCAAATGTACTGTAAAAATATATAGTGATTTTTGATAAGACCAGCTTGAACTGGTTATTGCAAATAGGGGGAGATTGTTAGGCACAAAAAGGCCTCAGTCAAACCTGTTCTACATCTGAGGGGGAGATTTTATAATCAATCCTGTTGATGCATTTGAAGGTTGAATTTAAGGCCTGTTATATGCCTTATTGAAACCTGAAAATGATTTGCAATATCAGTCTAAAGCTGTTCTATATGTTGCATGTGTTGCAACTAAGACAGTTTGTCCAAGTTGCTCTGTCTGCTGAACAGGCTGGACATAAACTGTCTACGCTGCTCTACACTGTTGAGCAGCTTGGGCATTTTTAAAGTGTTCTGTTCTTTGTGAACAGAACCTGTTCTTTGTGAACAGGCTAAACACTTTATGGAATATGTTTCCAAGTCATCATGTATTGTTTTTTGACTACAAGATCAGTTTACAAAGTCGAAGACAAAGTGGAAAACAGAACTGCTCAGCCTGCCCACGCTGTTCTGTAACATGAAGACGAAAGGTTATTTGAAAAAGGGTGACAGACCTTTTTCTTATATCAAAATAGGCCTTTACAGGAAGAAAGACGCAAAGTTGACATTCCTAAATTAGTTAAAGGCAATGCAACAGTAGACAAAGTAAAAAGACAAAAGTTCTGCACATGTGAAGACAAGTCTGCTTTTCAGAAAAGTGCAGAAAAGGTTATGTTGTCTTTTCAACAAGACTTTTCCTTTTCATTCTGTCCAATGAAGATGTTTCTCTGAGATCCTCTAAGTGAGTATAAAAGGAAGCTTCTAAGGTCAGAAAGATAGGTGAAGAAAGCTAAGTGCTTAAACCAAGAGTGAACGTGCAAGTGTGATCTTCATGCATGCAAGTCTTCTGTAAAACAGCATCTGTGTGTCTAAGCTGTTTTACCTAAGCTGTTCCTTAAGTCTTGTAAACACAGTGAGTGCTTCTTAGTGAGTGTATTCATTGTATACTAGTTCGAGTCTGTCTCAGATAGTAAGCATACTGTTGTATCTGTCATCTCAGCTTGAACTATTCCGCATTCAAGCTTGGCTTGAACTATTCCGCATTCAAGCTTGTTTGTAATTAACAAATTGTTGATAATACATACAAACATTGAGAAAAGAGTGTGTAGTTTTTAAATTGCTGTATTCACCCCCCCTCTACAGCTTATAACTATATACTTTGGGAACCTCTCGGGACCTACATATATCAATATCTATATCTATGTATTCTATTATTAGAGTAACTAGATGCCACATGACACCTAGATAGAGCGCCATTTGGTTTCACCTGAGACTGCCACGTGTACTTTACAATTTTGGCGTTTAATTTTATTTTTAAAATTTGTTTTTTCCAATCTATAAATAACAATAACAGGGTATTTATATTCATTCTTGCGAAGTCACGTGTCATCACCATGAATCGACACGTGATATATATAGGTTTTATAAATAAAACTTTTTTTTAATTATATCTATCCAAATCTAATACAATTTACTTAAATTTAAATCAAATCAAACAAAATCTAATACTCTACCAACTTATGAATTATCATATAATATAATAAAGGTTTAAAAAAAATATAAGAAAATAGTTACTATTCATATATATTTAGACTTATATTATATTAATAGGTCATAATAGATAATAATATTATTCTTATATACTTTTGTTTAAAAAAAATATTTATACATTTAAATTTTAAATTATTATGTTTTATATATATTAAAAATATACGCGTAATACGCGAGTAATAAACTAATATATTAATAAAGCAAAATGTTTAGTGACACATGTCACTTCCTCAACTAATCAAAATTTTATTTTCCCTCGCAATTTTCCTAATGTAAGTCTTTCAATTTATTCATTTAATTTTCTTAAAATTGATACTAATTACCATATAATTTAGTCACTAATAATGAAAGTCATTTTAATGTTTTAAAAGTGTTTACATGTATAATACGTGATTTTAAAATTTTTATTACTGAAAAATAAAAATACATCTAAATTTTGATATAACAACATACTATATAATAATGGATCATATAATTGATATATTATAATGTTAACATATTAAATGATGATGTTTTTAAATTTAAATTCAATCATTTTGTTAAACTTATTTTATATTGTAATCAAGTCTAGGGTTCGCATGTAATAATTTAATATTTATGTTCATATTTTGTAAGGGCTTACTAGTTGAGTCCATCAGCTTTGACCTATTAGGGTTTTAGTATTTAAAGGGTCTCTTAGGGTTTTGTGTCTGTAACTCAAGGAAGCTCAAGGTGAATGTGAATTGTAGCTGTCTTGCTCTCTAGAGAAAAAATTTTGTTCATCATTGTTCATCTTTGAAGGTTCTAATTAATCATATGACTATCTTTATAATTATTTTATCTTGTCCGTTCTTATAGTTTATGCTTGATTTATTTGTGACCAACAAGTGGTATCAGAGCCAAAATGCTGGATCTAATTAAGCTGTTTTTTTTTTTGTCATATCTTGAGCCGTGTTCTTCATTTTTATTGTTCATCAATCAAAGGTAATTTTTCTCTTAAGCTCTTTATGTTAATCAATTGATTATTCGAGAATCATAATCGTGCTGCTTGTTTTTTTTTTCATTTTCTTTTCTTTCTTCTTTCCCTGGATTTTTTTTTGAGGTTTACGTAATTGTTTTCTTTTCCTTACTGTTATTCGCTATTTTTTTCTTTCTTTTCCCTTACGTTTTTTTTGGGTTTACGTATTGGTCTTCGTTTTTTTGTGTGGGTCGATTTGTTAATATAATTGTGAGTCTTGCTCATTTTAGTACTGTTAAGAAGTCTCGGATCTTTGAATTTATTTTTTAAGTCTCTTATGTTTTTCTCATTTTAGTATTGTTGAGGTAAGTCTCAGAATATCGTGAGTCTCTTATGTTTTTATTCGTTTTAGTGATGTTACTGCAAGTCTCGGATCTCTGATTGTTCTAGTGTGAGTCTCGGATTTTTTTTCTATAAGTCTCGTAACTTTTGAAGTTTATTGACACTAGGAGTGAGGTAAGTCTCAGAGTTTCTTGAGTCTCTTATGTTTTTTTCGTTTTAGTGATGTTACTGCTAGTCTCGGATCTCTGATTGTTCTAGTGTGAGTCTCAGATTTTTTTTCTATAAGTCTCATAACTTTTGAAGTTTAGTGACACTAGGAGTGAAAGTCTTTGAGTTGAACTACACTTCGTTTATTTTTTAAGTCTCTTATGTTTGTGAGTCTAGCTACACTTAGGGGGTGTTTGATAGCACTTATCAGGCTCTTATCAGAGGTAACCTCTTATTCGGTAAGAGGAAATACTGATAAGTGCGTTTGATATGCAGAAGACATAAGAGTCAAAATTCTCTTATTATGTCTTATCAGGATAAGACTTTGATATGCTACTTATCACCACTTATCAAACCAAAAAAAAAAAATACACGTCTCTCCCACCCCACCCTTACCTTTACCCCATACCTTACCTCACCCACCCTACCCCTACCCTACCCTATCCTAAACCCCCTTACCCCCTACCCTACCCTACCCTACCCCACCCCACCCCACCCTCAACATACCCTACCCTCAACCACATAATCTCACCATACCCTAACTACCCTTAACTTACTTATACTACCCCATCCCCATCTCCACCCTTAACCCTACCCACCCCACTCTCATACTTACCCTATCCCATTCTACCCCACCCCTACACTAACCCATCAAACCTACCACCCCACCTCACCCCTCCTTATCCCACCCTCACCCTACCCCTATCTCTTCCAACCCCTGTGAAATGTAGTTTCTACCAATTCAATCAACTAGATGCAATTAATAAGAACAGTAAAAGTAATCAATACTAACCGAATGATTTGATTAAAGATCTTGATGATTACAAAAATGATGAATTGAATATCCTTCTTCGTACAGTGCTGCTCTCTAAAATTAATGCGTACAAAAAGTGACTTCTGACAGATCTCTCAAAATCTAGAAAGTCAAAATGACTATTTATACAAAATTACAAACTATAAGGAAATTACACATTAAGTCCCTAGACTTTGATATTTCATCAACTAAAACATATTCCAACAATCTCCCCCTTTGATGAAAGTAGCAAAGTCTTCAAGTTGACAATCCCAGCTTCTGTTCAAATCTTCTAATACTTTTCCGATCTGACAGCCTCCATTCAATTTTAGAAATAAACTCGACCATGAGTTTTCGATCGTTAACTGATAGAGCTCCTTTCTTTGTCTTCCTCTTTTGATCTGCTGTCAGCTTCCCTTTCAGACCATTCATCACTTTAATCAACGTTCCATCAGAAAACTTATTCAGTTCAACACTTCTCATAGCTCTCAATCTTTTACTTCTATCTTTGTACATGACAGCTGGATGCTTCACCATTATAACTTGAAACTCTTTAAGTTCACCAGCAAATTTAATATCTCTGTGAGGTGCAGTCATGTTTATCTTCCTCATGCCTCTCTCAACTCCTATCTGTAGATCTTGCACTGACATTAATACCAGTTTGGTATGCATAAAATGAAACAATGTCTTCAGTGCAAATCTACAATGTTCATTCCTTTTATTCCTGCACAGTTCGTCAAAAAGATCTTCAATATCGACCAAGTGCATGTTGAACATGTCAGCTTCTGTGAATACATATGTGTTTCCATCAGACCTGGTTACAGTAAACTTCGGATAAAAAAATCTTAACAAATCTTTCCTTTTCAATCATCACCAGATCTACTATCCTGAAGTCACTCTTCACCTTCTCAACCTCTTGAGTCTTGTTTCTTAAGAAACTGGCATAGTTGACCAGATTGGGCATGTTCGGCTCTAAGACTCGGAATAACTTGTGAAATGAACAAGGAGCTTGCTTTTTACAAAAGATCCGTTTCTCTAAAATGTCTTCAATGTACGGCATCTTGTTTCTTTTCCTTATGAACTCAGCAGACCTGTTCTCTGGTAGTTCAAGCTTTTTCACCTTTTTCTTACTTAACTCATCTTTATTCAACAAAGTCAACATATCTTGAATTTCTCTCTGCACCACTTGTTATGCTTGAAATCTTAATCTGTGTTGCTTCTTTGACTCATCAGCAAGTACAAATTCATTAAAGAATCTGTCCATCACTTCCACTTCATTTAAGACAACTGTTTCTTGAGCGATACTGCTCTCAACAGGGAACTCCTCAAATTCTTCCTTAATCTGTACAACTACCTCAGGCTTTTCAACCGTTGGTGTTGATTCAACATCTTTCATGATTTCTTCAACTAACACCTCCTCTTCTTCTATTCTTTCAGCTCTAACGTCAACATCAGTTAATGCAATTATGTCATCATCTTCAGACAATTCAATATACTCTTCTCTTCCTTCTCCTATCTCTAGAATACTCAGCTCCTTCTCTTTTTCTTGTACATCTTCCTCAGAATCAATATATTCAACAAACTGATAGATATCAAGCTGAGTGTTCAAAGGAACTGGAACATCTTCATAAAGAATCAATCCCAGCTCTCTCTGTTCACCAGCTGACTTTTTGGATCCTCCGGCTTCTTTCCCTTGAGATTCTGGTTCCTTCTCTGGATATGTCAGCATTAAAATCCCTGGCGTCGGTTGATCAAGCTTTCTCCTCTTCTCCCCCTCATGAGGAGCATCATCGGAGTCTTCGTCATGCTCATCATGTTTTCTCTTTGACGAGGAAGCTTGAGCCTTGCAGGTCTCTTCTACTGCAGCTACTCGTTCAGAAAGATTACCCAACGCAGTTACCACAGTATTTTCCAGGCTGATCATACGTTCTCGCATCTCGTCAAATTGATCAAAAACAAAATCCTTCAACTCTTCCTTCAACTCTTCTATAGCTTGCTTTGAGTCAGTTTGCTTGACAGACTCCTCTGCAACATCTTTTCCCTTTAAAAATTTCTGAATATTTGTCATTTGAGCCATTACCTCCGCTAACTGATTAGAAACATGTAAATTAACACCAGACACAGCTGCATTCAGTGCACTTGTCAAGGTTGACTCTGTAACAAAAGGGGATAAACTCACCACTGGGTCACGTAGACTTCCAGTTGACACAACAGTCGAACTTGTAAAAAGAACTTCTGTGTGGCCAGTGCTCAGAGTTGGTATTGGCGTTTCTCTGACTGGACTTCCACCCTCTTCAAGTGACGGAGCAACAAATGCTTCCGTTACTAAGGGTGTTCCGGTGGAAACACTAAGTTCAGCCACACTTACTTCAACGAATGAAGTTGACTCAAGTGTCCTAAAGTGTATAGGATCTAGACTTTGTGATTCAAATGAAGTCGTACACACGGGCAGTTGTGCACTTGTTTCAATATCCATCAAGTCCAATTGACTTTCGGATAGATCGTGTGTTTCATCCCGGTGATCAAATGAAACAATCTCCTGTTGAGAGGAGATTGAGTGGATAGGAGGGTGTGCAGTCGTCAGTGGGATACTGACTTGTTCAATGCTAACTCTCATAGGAGAGCTAACAGCAGATGTAGCTATGTCCCGGCTTTCTGGGCTTAGGACCTCCCTCACACTCTGTTCAGCTATCTGTACTATATCGATCATCAAACCTCCTCCCTCATGATGATCACCTCCATCATCATCATTATCATCATCATCATCAGCTCCTTCTCCCTCTTCTTCTTGAATATCAGATAATGTCCTCTCAGAATCTGACTTTGTTGCTTCTTCCTCACCACCCCTCACACTTCCTACTCCCTCAGACACAGACTGGGTAACCTGAACTTCAGCCCCTTGCTGAGGTTCCTCGATCCTTAAAACTCCTGGGCTAAGAGAACCCGGTTCTTGGGTCTCTATAGGAGCATGATCTATTCTGTACAATCTCACATTTTCACTTTCTTGATCTGCATACTTCATCAAATATTCAGGAATTGGCATGATGTTTGCATTTGGAGAGTCCGGCACTTCATGTAGACTCATCATAACATAGTCTGGGCATCTTTGAGAATTGGCTCTCTTTGGAATATTTTCATTAGCCCTTAAGATCCCTCGGATAAGAATCTGAATAAACCTTTGAAGTGGAACGAATTTCCTTGCTCTGTTTGTGGTTTTAGCAAGTACAATCTCCTTTAGATCTTCCCAGATACACTGAGCAAAGTCATAGTGTTTGTTGAAAGCAATCCCATGAAATATTCTCAGGCAATGGATGCTGCATCGGTCAATCCCAGTATGCTTTGAAGTCATGCAACGATTAATGATACCAAACAGTGTGTACCATTCACCATTTAATCCATTTCTGTGAAATTTGGAGCTCTTCGGAAGTGGCTTTGAGTAGCCTAGACAGATCAAATCATGGACAAGCTCTTCATCAGAAACAAAATCCTCAAAATCTGCTAACTCTGGAAAGTTCACAGTGTCTATTCGGCTTGGAAGAAATAAATTGTGACGAAGCCTTGCAAGAGTGATCTTCGTCTTGAATTGATCAATCGTCACTTTGAAATGGTGATTACCATCCGCAGGAAGAAATTTGACAGTATGCCAAAATTGTTGTAAGTACACTTGTGGAATAGACGGCTTATACTGAAGCAGATAACCAAGAGGATGGCCTTTTAGAATGTCCACAATGATCGGGTGGCTTACTTTTATAACTTTGGGATCTAAACGGTGGTTATTGTCCCTGAAAGGAAGGCAATGTTTTGGCTTGACAAGTTGATTATCAGGAATAATATGGGTTTGTGAAGAACGAGCTACAGAGGTTGATCTGACTGGGGTAGAAACAAGGGTATGATTTGATGATGATTGAGCATTAGAGGAATTTGAATTTTGGGATTGCACAGGAGATGCCATTTGAATACCTGTAAAAATAAAATTCATGTTAGACTTACCAAGTACACAAAGGACAACCTTCAAAATGTAGAAAAACTTGTAACATTTTATCAGAAATTGCAAAAACTTGTGAGTTTCTGTTTAAAGCATCGGGATTCCTGACAATAATTGAAAATTATTGAGAGAATTCCAAAGTCAATCGTTTAGAGACCAATGTTAGAAAAACACAAATTTATAACAATTTCTTAAAAAAATGTGACATTTTTTCTTAAAACTTTAAAATACTACACTTAAAAAAAAAATTTCTGATGAAACTCGAATGAAGCTACACGATTCTCGAATGACTCTTTAACAACCTCGGGTGACACATGAAACTACTCGAATAAGTCTACACCCAACTCGAATAATGTATTCATGAAACTTGAATAGTACTCTGTAAAACTCGAATGAAGAGTCTATGAAACTCGAATAATACTCTGTAAAACTCGAATGAAGAGTCTATGAAACTCGAATAATACTCTGTAAAACTCGAATGAAGAGTCTATGAAACTCGAATCAGTCTATATACAACTCGAATGAAGTTTGACTCAACTCGAATGAGTCTTGAAGTTTCTCGAATGAAGACATGTAAAACTCGATTAAGTCACTACAAAATTCGAATGTTATATACATGAAACTCGAATGTAACATGTATTAAACTCGAATGGAAAATGGGATCCAACACCCAACTCGAATGACTAAGTCATTTTCTCGATTAGAATATAGTCCCAACTCGAATAATCTTTGAAGCACTTATTTCTGAAAATTTTCTAAGTGTTACAAACTTGTCAACTCGCATGAAACATAAATGTTTCTCGAATGTAATGTGTAAGAAATTCGAATAAGTCATGATGAAACTCGAATAACTCATTGATGCAACTCGAATGACTCACTTATGCAACTCGAATGTCTTTCTGATGCAACTCGAATGACTCTTGACATACAACTCGAATGACTCACTGATGCTTTATTCGAGAAAGTTCTTTTTATTTTTTCTACAAGTCTAAAGCACACTGAATTTGAGGATTTTAATTTCAAGGATCATTTTCAGTGTTTTAAAACCTGTACCCCCTTCGAAAATGTATTTTAAACACATTTATTTTACTGAGCTTTGAACAAAAACAACTTTAAAGCGGTTAAAAATTCAAATTTCAGACTTTTCAAGAACTCGAAACTGTTTCATTAGAAAATCATGGATTCTGTTTGTGTGATGTAAAAATGACTTATGAAATTTCAGATTCATAGTCATAATACCAATACGAACCTCATCACACATTTAATTTGAACTTCATGAACAAATGTTAGGATTCTCCATTAACGTTCAAGAACACAAACAAACACAAAATACGAACATATAAACTCACACTGAACATATACAATGAAACGATGTACATATAAACTGAAATAATAAAGACAAACATAGTTTTACTCACAATTTTTATGAAATATAATCGTCGGTTATGGGTTCTTGGGTTTCTTTGAGATGAAGGAAGCTTTGTGGAGAAGATGGAGTTTGAATATTCCGGAAAAAAGAAAATTTGAATTTGAAATTTCAAATTTATAATGCAATTTTACCCGGCCCAAACACTTTAAATTTTTCAATTTTAACATTCGGCCCATCTTCTAAACCACATTAGCCCACATACCCATCTTTCAAAAAATTGTGACTAAAACAAAAATTTGAATTAAAAAAAATTAAAAAAAATTTATCAGCTCAAAAAATTTAAAATGAACTAAAAAAAATTTATACTTGAAAGAGAAAAAAAAAAAAAAATTTCACATACACATCACAAAATAAATGAAAAACACACACAAAAAAAAATTAAAAGTATTAACAAAATGCATTTGCTCCCCCTTGAATTTCTGAAAGTTGCTCCCCCTCAACTTATGATTTCATTTTGCAAATCTGCTCCCCCTACAAAATAACAGATAATTTTTATCAGATTTATGCAAAATCAGATAAAATGCTTTTCTGCTCCCCCTACACATGACATTCCAGATCTTGTTAAATTCTCAAGTATATAAACTTTTTATGAATCATGAATTTAACATCAGATAAAAATCACTTAAAAAATGAAAATATTAAAATTAAAATTTTGAAACTACTGAATTATTAAATCTTAACGATTCAACATACCTAATTTGTATACCAAAAAATTAAACCGCTTTTCATCTAACGCTTTGGTAAACAAATCAGCTAGTTGATATTCAGTAGGTACAAAATATAATTCTATATTTCCATTTTCTACATGATCTTTAATGAAATGATACCGAATGTCGATGTGTTTCGTTTTTGAATGTTGCACCGAATTTGATGCAATAGCGATTGCACTCTGAGAATCACAGTATATTGGAATCTTCGTTGGTGTAAACCCGTAATCACGTAGTTGGCTTTTCATCCACAACACTTGAGAACAGCAAGAAGATACAGCCACGTACTCTGATTCAGCTGTTGACAATGAAACACAGTGTTGTTTCTTGGATGACCAACATACGGGTTTGTCACCTAAGAATTGTACTGCTCCTGACGTACTTTTTCTGTCCATCTTATCACCTGCGTGATCAGCGTCAGAAAAAGCAGTCAGATGAAATGAAGACTCCCTAGGTTACCACAAACCAAGATTTGGAGTACCTTTGAGATATCTTAAAATTCGTTTTGCAGCAGTTAAGTGTGATTCTTTTGGATTTGCCTGATATCTAGCACAGACACATGTAGCAAACATAATACTGGTCTACTGGCTGTTAAGTACATTAATGATCCAATTATACCTCGATAATGGGTTACATCTACAGGTTTTCCTGAGATGTCCGCATCGAGTTTTGATTTTGAATCCGGAGCCATGGGAGTTTTCGTAGGAGTACTATTGACCATGTTAAATTTCTTTAACATGTCTTGGATATATTTTGACTGATTGATAAAAATACCATCAGTCAATTGTTTTACTTGTAAACCTAAGAAAAAATTTATTTCCCCCATCATGCTCATTTCAAATTTCTGGGACATTAAAAACGCGAATTTCTTAAAAAATTCTGGATTTGTAGACCCAAATATTATATCATCTACATATATCTGTATTACTATGATATCTGGCCCCTGACGTTTTATAAACAGGGTTGTGTCAACTGCACCTTTTGTAAATCCACATTTCAACAGATATGTTGAAAGGGCATCATACCAAGCACGAGGTGCTTGTTTAAGGCCATACAGTGACTTATCCAAAATATATACATGATCAGGTTTCGAAGGATCAGTAAACCCTTCGGGCTGATATGTATATACTTCATCTGTTAGCTCCCCGTTTAAAAACGCAGTTTTGACATCCATTTGATATACTGTAAAAGTTTTATGTGCGGCAAAAGCTAAAAACATCCTTATAGCTTCAATGCGTGCAACTGGTGCGAATGTTTCATCATAATCAATTCCTTCTTGTTGACTGTATCCTTTGGCCACGAGACGAGCTTTATTCCGAACAATGACACCGTGTTCATCTTTCTTGTTCTTGAAGATCCATTTCGTGCCAATTATAGATTTGTCTTTTGGTCGCTCAACAAGTCTCCAGACCTTTAACCGTTTGAACTGGTTGAGTTCCTCTTGCATCGCCACAATCCAGTCAGCATCCAGAAGGGCTTCTTTTACATTTTTAGGTTCAATCTTACTTAAAAAATTTGAAAATAAGCATTCATTTATTGTAGCCCTTCTGGTTTGGACTGATGACGATGGATCACCAATGATATTCTCTATTGGGAAGTTTCTTGTCCACTTAACTGTATGTGGAAACGGTTCTATTGGGTCTTGGTTTGGATTGGAATCGAAATATGGTTCGGGAGTTATTGCAGATGTTGTAGGTGGAACATCAGAGGTAGGAGCTTCTGACTGTTCTGAAGTAATAGGGGTTTCAGAAGTATGTGGAGGTTCAATTGGTTGTACAGTCTCAGTAATTGACTGCACCTTTGCTGT
>JAANYP010001090.1:0-10856 GCA_020465985.1 Centrapalus pauciflorus
ATTCTTAAAGGCATAAAAAAATTTATAATACGAGAACTCATATACATGTTTCTTCATTAACAAAGAATAAAAAACTTTGTAACGTATATAAAACAAATACAATTGTACGCGAACGTATCTATAGGCACATGTATAAAACCAATACTTATTCAAAATCAAGTTTTAGGTATTTAATTACATAATTGATATTCTTACTCGCTATTTTAGGCTTTTTGACCCGAAAATAATGTAAAGAAACAAAATTCCGTCGCAAATCCCTCACAAAATTTATCAATTTGCAATAGATTTTCGACGGACCTAAACTTGTTATTTTTTGAAAAAAACAGGCTATCATTAAAAATCCCGCGTACTCACTACGACACACTAATATATGTATTCTTAAACGCATAAAAAACTTTAAAATTTAAAATACGAGAACTAATATACATGTTTCTTCGTTAACAACGAATCATAAACTTTGTAACGTATATAAAAATAATACAAATGTACGCGAACGTATCTATAGGCACGTGTATAAAACCAATACTTATTCAAAATCAAGTTTTAGGTATTTAATTACATAATTGATATTCTTACTCGCTATTTTAGGCTTTTTGACCCGAAAATAATGTAAAGAAACAAAATTCCGTCGCAAATCCCTCACAAAATTTATCAATTTGCAATAGATTTGCGACGGACCTAAACTTGTTATTTTTCGAAAAAAACAGGCTATCATTAAAAATCACGCGTACTCACTACGACACACTAATATATGCATTCTTAAAGGCATAAAAAATTTTAAAATTTGAATTACGAGAACTCGTATACGTGTTTTCTTTATTAACTACGATTCATAAACTTTGTAACGTATATAAAACAAATACAAATGTACGCGAACGTATCTATAGGCACGTGTATAAAACCAATACTTATTCAAAATCAAGTTTTAGGTATTTAATTACATAATTGATATTCTTACTCGCTATTTTAGGCTTTTTGACCCGAAAATAATGTAAAGAAACAAAATTCCGTCGCAAATCCCTCACAAAATTTATCAATTTGCAATAGATTTGCGACGGACCTAAACTTGTTATTTTTCGAAAAAAACAGGCTATCATTAAAAATCACGCGTACTCACTACGACACACTAATATATGCATTCTTAAAGGCATAAAAAATTTTAAAATTTGAATTACGAGAACTCGTATACGTGTTTTCTTTATTAACTACGATTCATAAACTTTGTAACGTATATAAAACAAATACAAATGTACGCGAACGTATCTATAGGCACGTGTATAAGACAAATACTTATTCAAAATCAAGTTTTATGTATTTAATTACATAATTGATATTCTTACTCGCTATTTTAGTCTTTTTGACCACAAAAATTATGTAAAGAAACAAAATTCCGTCGCAAATCCCTCACAAAATTTATCAATTTGCAATAGATTTTCGACGGACCTAAACTTGTTATTTTTTGAAAAAAAACAGGCTATCATTAAAATCCCGCGTACTCACTACGACACTAATATATGTATTCTTAAAGGCATAAAAAAATTTAAAATACGAGAACTCATATACATGTTTCTTCATTAACAACGAATAAAAAACTTTGTAACGTATATAAAACAAATACAATTGTACGCGAACGTATCTATAGGCACATGTATAAAACCAATACTTATTCAAAATCAAGTTTTAGGTATTTAATTACATAATTGATACTCTTACTCGCTATTTTAGGCTTTTTGACCCGAAAATAATGTAAAGAAACAAAATTCCGTCGCAAATCCCTCACAAAATTTATCAATTTGCAATAGATTTGCGACGGACCTAAACTTGTTATTTTTTGAAAAAAACAGGCTATCATTAAAAATCCCGCGTACTCACTACGACACACTAATATATGTATTCTTAAACGCATAAAAAACTTTAAAATTTAAAATACGAGAACTCATATACATGTTTCTTCATTAACAACGAATCATAAACTTTGTAACGTATATAAAAATAATACAAATGTACGCGAACGTATCTATAGGCACGTGTATAAAACCAATACTTATTCAAAATCAAGTTTTAGGTATTTAATTACATAATTGATATTCTTACTCGCTATTTTAGGCTTTTTGACCCGAAAATAATGTAAAGAAACAAAATTCCGTCGCAAATCCCTCACAAAATTTATCAATTTGCAATAGATTTTCGACGGACCTAAACTAGTTATTTTTTGAAAAAAACAGGCTATCATTAAAATCCCGCGTACTCACTACGACACACTAATATATGTATTCTTAAAGGCATAAAAAAATTTAAAATACGAGAACTCATATACATGTTTCTTCATTAACAACGAATAAAAAACTTTGTAACGTATATAAAACAAATACAATTGTACGCGAACGTATCTATCGGCACATGTATAAAACCAATACTTATTCAAAATCAAGTTTTAGGTATTTAATTACATAATTGATACTCTTACTCGCTATTTTAGGCTTTTTGACCCGAAAATAATGTAAAGAAACAAAATTCCGTCGCAAATCCCTCACAAAATTTATCAATTTGCAATAGATTTTCGACGGACCTAAACTTGTTATTTTTTGAAAAAAACAGGCTATCATTAAAAATCCCGCGTACTCACTACGACACACTAATATATGTATTCTTAAACGCATAAAAAACTTTAAAATTTAAAATACGAGAACTCATATACATGTTTCTTCATTAACAACGAATCATAAACTTTGTAACTTATATAAAAATAATACAAATGTACGCGAACGTATCTATAGGCACGTGTATAAAACCAATACTTATTCAAAATCAAGTTTTAGGTATTTAATTACATAATTGATATTCTTACTCGCTATTTTAGGCTTTTTGACCCGAAAATAATGTAAAGAAACAAAATTCCGTCGCAAATCCCTCACAAAATTTATCAATTTGCAATAGATTTTCGACGGACCTAAACTTGTTATTTTTTGAAAAAAACAGGCTATCATTAAAAATCACGCGTACTCACTACGACACACTAATATATGCATTCTTAAAGGCATAAAATTTTTAAAATTTGAATTACGAGAACTCGTATACGTGTTTTCTTTATTAACTACGATTCATAAACTTTGTAACGTATATAAAACAAATACAAATGTACGCGAACGTATCTATAAGCACGTGTATAAGACAAATACTTATTCAAAATCAAGTTTTATGTATTTAATTACATAATTGATATTCTTACTCGCTATTTTAGTCTTTTTGACCCAAAAAATAATGTAAAGAAACAAAATTCCGTCGCAAATCCCTCACAAAATTTATCAATTTGCAATAGATTTGCGACGGACCTAAACTTGTTATTTTTTGAAAAAAACAGGCTATCATTAAAAATCACGCGTACTCACTACGACACACTAATATATGCATTCTTAAAGGCATAAAAATTTTTAAAATTTGAATTACGAGAACTCGTATACGTGTTTTCTTTATTAACTACGATTCATAAACTTTGTAACGTATATAAAACAAATACAAATGTACGCGAACGTATCTATAGGCACGTGTATAAGACAAATACTTATTCAAAATCAAGTTTTATGTATTTAATTACATAATTGATATTCTTACTCGCTATTTTAGTCTTTTTGACCACAAAAATTATGTAAAGAAACAAAATTCCGTCGCAAATCCCTCACAAAATTTATCAATTTGCAATAGATTTTCGACGGACCTAAACTTGTTATTTTTTGAAAAAAAACAGGCTATCATTAAAATCCCGCGTACTCACTACGACACACTAATATATGTATTCTTAAAAGCATAAAAAATTTTAAAATTTAAAATACGAGAACTCATATACATGTTTCTTCATTAACAACGAATAAAAAACTTTGTAACGTATATAAAAAAATACAATTGTACGCGAACGTATCTATAGGCACATGTATAAAACCAATACTTATTCAAAATCAAGTTTTAGGTATTTAATTACATAATTGATATTCTTACTCGCTATTTCTGGCTTTTTGACCCAATGTAAAGAAACAAAATTCCGTCGCAAATCCCTCACAAAATTTATCAAGTTGCAATAGATTTTCGACGGACCTAAACTTGTTATTTTTTGAAAAAAACAGGCTATCATTAAAAATCCCGCGTACTCACTACGACACACTAATATATGTATTCTTAAATGCATAAAAAACTTTAAAATTTAAAATACGAGAACTCATATACATGTTTCTTCATTAACAACGAATCATAAACTTTGTAACGTATATAAAAATAATACAAATGTATGCGAACATATCTATAGGCACGTGTATAAAACCAATACTTATTCAAAATCAAGTTTTAGGTATTTAATTACATAATTGATATTCTTACTCGCTATTTTAGGATTTTTGACCCGAAAATAATGTAAAGAAACAAAATTCCGTCGCAAATCCCTCACAAAATTTATCAATTTGCAATAGATTTTCGACGGACCTAAACTTGTTATTTTTTGAAAAAAACAGGCTATCATTAAAATCCCGCGTACTCACTACGACACTAATATATGTATTCTTAAAGGCATAAAAAAATTTATAATACGAGAACTCATATACATGTTTCTTCATTAACAAAAAATAAAAAACTTTGTAACGTATATAAAACAAATACAATTGTACGCGAACGTATCTATAGGCACATGTATAAAACCAATACTTATTCAAAATCAAGTTTTAGGTATTTAATTACATAATTGATATTCTTACTCGCTATTTTAGGCTTTTTGACCCGAAAATAATGTAAAGAAACAAAATTCGGTCGCAAATCCCTCACAAAATTTATCAATTTGCAATAGATTTTCGACGGACCTAAACTTGTTATTTTTTGAAAAAAACAGGCTATCATTAAAAATCCCGCGTACTCACTACGACACACTAATATATGTATTCTTAAACGCATAAAAAACTTTAAAATTTAAAATACGAGAACTCATATACATGTTTCTTCATTAACAACGAATCATAAACTTTGTAACGTATATAAAAATAATACAAATGTACGCGAACGTATCTATAGGCACGTGTATAAAACCAATACTTATTCAAAATCAAGTTTTAGGTATTTCATTACATAATTGATATTCTTACTCGCTATTTTAGGCTTTTTGACCTGAAAATAATGTAAAGAAACAAAATTCCGTCGCAAATCCCTCACAAAATTTATCAATTTGCAATAGATTTTCTACGGACCTAAACTTGTTATTTTTTGAAAAAAACAGGCTATCATTAAAATCCCGCGTACTCACTACGACACACTAATATATGTATTCTTAAAGGCATAAAAAAAATTTAAAATACGAGAACTCATATACATGTTTCTTCATTAACAACGAATAAAAAACTTTGTAACGTATATAAAACAAATACAATTGTACGCGAACGTATCTATAGGCACATGTATAAAACCAATACTTATTCAAAATCAAGTTTTAGGTATTTAATTACATAATTGATACTCTTACTCGCTATTTTAGGCTTTTTGACCCGAAAATAATGTAAAGAAACAAAATTCCGTCGCAAATCCCTCACAAAATTTATCAATTTGCAATAGATTTTCGACGGACCTAAACTTGTTATTTTTTGAAAAAAACAGGCTATCATTAAAAATCCCGCGTACTCACTACGACACACTAATATATGTATTCTTAAACGCATAAAAAACTTTAAAATTTAAAATACGAGAACTAATATACATGTTTCTTCGTTAACAACGAATCATAAACTTTGTAACGTATATAAAAATAATACAAATGTACGCGAACGTATCTATAGGCACGTGTATAAAACCAATACTTATTCAAAATCAAGTTTTAGGTATTTAATTACATAATTGATATTCTTACTCGCTATTTTAGGCTTTTTGACCCGAAAATAATGTAAAGAAACAAAATTCCGTCTCAAATCCCTCACAAAATTTATCAATTTACAATAGATTTTCGACGGACCTAAACTTGTTATTTTTTGAAAAAAACAGGCTATCATTAAAATCCCGCGTACTCACTACGACACACTAATATATGTATTCTTAAAGGCATAAAAAAATTTAAAATACGAGAACTCATATACATGTTTCTTCATTAACAACGAATAAAAAACTTTGTAACGTATATAAAACAAATACAATTGTACGCGAACGTATCTATAGGCACATGTATAAAACCAATACTTATTCAAAATCAAGTTTTAGGTATTTAATTACATAATTGATACTCTTACTCGCTATTTTAGGCTTTTTGACCCGAAAATAATGTAAAGAAACAAAATTCCGTCGCAAATCCCTCACAAAATTTATCAATTTGCAATAGATTTGCGACGGACCTAAACTTGTTATTTTTCGAAAAAAACAGGCTATCATTAAAAATCACGCGTACTCACTACGACACACTAATATATGCATTCTTAAAGGCATAAAAAATTTTAAAATTTGAATTACGAGAACTCGTATACGTGTTTTCTTTATTAACTACGATTCATAAACTTTGTAACGTATATAAAACAAATAAAAATGTACGCGAACGTATCTATAGGCACCGTGGTACTAAGGACAAATTACTTATTACAAAAATCAACAGTATGCTATGTATTTAACTTAATAATTGATTATTCTTACTCGCTATTTTAGTCTTTGACCAAAAAAATTAATGTAAAGAAAAACAAAAAACAA
The DNA here is from genome assembly GCA_020465985.1 of Centrapalus pauciflorus. Taxonomy (NCBI): domain Eukaryota; kingdom Viridiplantae; phylum Streptophyta; class Magnoliopsida; order Asterales; family Asteraceae; genus Centrapalus; species Centrapalus pauciflorus. The sequence goes on from JAANYP010001090.1 coordinate 6,697, forward strand.
ATTTCCGTCGGCAAATCCCTCACAAAATTATCTCAATTTGCAAATAGATTTCGTACGGACCTAAACTTGTTATTTTTGAAAAAAAACAGGCTATCAGTAAAATCCCGCTCACTCACTACGACACACTCAATAATCATGTACTTCTAAAAGCATATAAAAATTTTAAAATTTAAAATACGAGAACCATTACTATTTACATGTTTATCTTCATAACAACGAATAAAATAAAACTTTTAATGTAACGTAAGTATACAACACAATACAATGTACGGCGAACGATATCTATAGCACATGTATAAAACCAAATACTTATTCAACATTCAAAGTTTAGGTATTTAATTACCATAATGATGATTCTTAGCTCGCTAGTTTTTGCTTTTTGACCCGAAAATAATGTAAAAGAAACAAAAATGTCCGTCGCAAAGCCCTCACAAAATTATCAAGTTGCAAAATTTCGACTGACCTAAACTTGTTATTTTTTGAAAAAAAACAGCTATCATAAAATCCCGCGTATTCTACTACGGACACAATAAATATGTATTCTTAAACGGCATTAAAAAACTTTAAAATTTAAAATACGAGAACCCATATACATGTTTCTTCGGGATTAACAACGGAATCATAAACTTGTTAAGCCGTATATAAAAAAAATAAAATGTACGCAAACGTATCTATAGCACGTGTTCATTGTTAAAACCTAATACTTATTCAAATAAGTTTTAGCTATTATTACATAATTGATATTCTTACTCGCTATTTTAGGCTTTTTGACCCGAAAATAATGTAAAGAAACAAAATTCTATCGCAAATCCCTCACAAAATTTATCAATTTGCAATAGATTTTCGACGGACCTAAACTTGTTATTTTTTCAAAAAAACAGGCTATCATTAAAATCCCGCATACTCACTACGACACACTAATATATGTATTCTTAAAGGCATAAAAAAAATTTAAAATACGAGAACTCATATACATGTTTCTTCATTAACAACGAATTAAAAACTTTGTAACGTATATAAAACAAATACAATTGTACGCGAACGTATCTATAGGCACGTGTATATAACCAATACTTATTCAAAATCAAGTTTTAGGTATTTAATTACATAATTGATATTCTTACTCGCTATTTTAGGCTTTTTGACCCGAAAATAATGTAAAGAAACAAAATTCCGTCGCAAATCCCTCACAAAATTTATCAATTTGCAATAGATTTTCGACGGACCTAAACTTGTTATTTTTTGAAAAAAACAGGCTATCATTAAAAATCCCGCGTAGTCACTACGACACACTAATATATGTATTCTTAAAGGCATAAAAAATTTTAAAATTTAAAATACGAGAACTCGTATACATGTTTCTTCATTAACAACGAATAAAAAACTTTGTAACGTATATAAAACAAATACAATTGTACGCGAACGTATCTATAGGCACATGTATAAAACCAATACTTATTCAAAATCAAGTTTTAGGTATTTAATTACATAATTGATACTCTTCCTCGCTATTTTAGGCTTTTTGACCCGAAAATAATGTAAAGAAACAAAATTCCGTCGCAAATCCCTCACAAAATTTATCAATTTGCAATAGATTTGCGACGGACCTAAACTTGTTATTTTTTTGAAAAAAACAGGCTATCATTAAAAATCACGCGTACTCACTACGACACACTAATATATGCATTCTTAAAGGCATAAAATTTTTAAAATTTGAATTACGAGAACTCGTATACGTGTTTTCTTTATTAACTACGATTCATAAACTTTGTAACGTATATAAAACAAATACAAATGTACGCGAACGTATCTATAGACACGTGTATTAGACAAATACTTATTCAAAATCAAGTTTTATGTATTTAATTACATAATTGATATTCTTACTCGCTATTTTAGTCTTTTTGACCCAAAAAATAATGTAAAGAAACAAAATTCCGTCGCAAATCCCTCACAAAATTTATCAATTTGCAATAGATTTTCGACGGACCTAAACTTGTTATTTTTTGAAAAAAAACAGGCTATCATTAAAATCCCGCGTACTCACTACGACACACTAATATATGTATTCTTAAAAGCATAAAAAATTTTAAAATTTAAAATACGAGAACTCATATACATGTTTCTTCATTAACAACGAAAAAAAAACTTTGTAACGTATATAAAAAAATACAATTGTACGCGAACGTATCTATAGGCACATGTACAAAACCAATACTTATTCAAAATCAAGTTTTAGGTGTTTAATTACATAATTGATATTCTTACTCGCTATTTCTGGCTTTTTGACCCAATGTAAAGAAACAAAATTCCGTCGCAAATCCCTCACAAAATTTATCAAGTTGCAATAGATTTTCGACGGACCTAAACTTGTTATTTTTTGAAAAAAACAGGCTATCATTAAAAATCCCGCGTACTCACTACGACACACTAATATATGTATTCTTAAACGCATAAAAAACTTTAAAATTTAAAATACGAGAACTCATATACATGTTTCTTCATTAACAACGAATCATAAACTTTGTAACGTATATAAAAATAATACAAATGTACGCAAACGTATCTATAGGCACGTGTTAAAACCAATACTTATTCAAAATCAAGTTTTAGGTATTTAATTACATAATTGATATTCTTACTCGCTATTTTAGGCTTTTTGACCCGAAAATAATGTAAAGAAACAAAATTCTATCGCAAATCCCTCACAAAATTTATCAATTTGCAATAGATTTTCGACGGACCTAAACTTGTTATTTTTTCAAAAAAACAGGCTATCATTAAAATCCCGCATACTCACTACGACACACTAATATATGTATTCTTAAAGGCATAAAAAAATTTAAAATACGAGAACTCATATACATGTTTCTTCATTAACAACGAATTAAAAACTTTGTAACGTATATAAAACAAATACAATTGTACGCGAACGTATCTATAGGCACGTGTATAAAACCAATACTTATTCAAAATCAAGTTTTAGGTATTTAATTACATAATTGATATTCTTACTCGCTATTTTAGGCTTTTTGACCCGAAAATAATGTAAAGAAACAAAATTCCGTCGCAAATCCCTCACAAAATTTATCAATTTGCAATAGATTTTCGACGGACCTAAACTTGTTATTTTTTGAAAAAAACAGGCTATCATTAAAAATCCCGCGTAGTCACTACGACACACTAATATATGTATTCTTAAAGGCATAAAAAATTTTAAAATTTAAAATACGAGAACTCGTATACATGTTTCTTCATTAACAACGAATAAAAAACTTTGTAACGTATATAAAACAAATACAATTGTACGCGAACGTATCTATAGGCACATGTATAAAACCAATACTTATTCAAAATCAAGTTTTAGGTATTTAATTACATAATTGATACTCTTCCTCGCTATTTTAGGCTTTTTGACCCGAAAATAATGTAAAGAAACAAAATTCCGTCGCAAATCCCTCACAAAATTTATCAATTTGCAATAGATTTGCGACGGACCTAAACTTGTTATTTTTTTGAAAAAAACAGGCTATCATTAAAAATCACGCGTACTCACTACGACACACTAATATATGCATTCTTAAAGGCATAAAAATTTTTAAAATTTGAATTACGAGAACTCGTATACGTGTTTTCTTTATTAACTACGATTCATAAACTTTGTAACGTATATAAAACAAATACAAATGTATGCGAACGTATCTATAGGCACGTGGATAAGACAAATACTTATTCAAAATCAAGTTTTATGTATTTAATTACATAATTGATATTCTTACTCGCTATTTTAGTCTTTTTGGCCCAAAAAATAATGTAAAGAAACAAAATTCCGTCGCAAATCCCTCACAAAATTTATCAATTTGCAATAGATTTTCGACGGACCTAAACTTGTTATTTTTTGAAAAAAAACAGGCAATCATTAAAATCCCGCGTACTCACTACGACACACTAATATATGTATTCTTAAAAGCATAAAAAATTTTAAAATTTAAAATACGAGAACTCGTATACATGTTTCTTCATTAACAACGAATAAAAAACTTTGTATCGTATATAAAACAAATACAATTGTACGCGAACGTATTAATAGGCACATGTATAAAACCAATACTTATTCAAAATCAAGTTTTAGGTATTTAATTACATAATTGATATTCTTA
>JAANYP010001090.1:11924-33594 GCA_020465985.1 Centrapalus pauciflorus
CCTAAGGAGATACCAGTGTCTGCAACTCACACTGGTCAGCCAACAGAGATTTTTGAAACAGGTGCTGCTGAAGGTGCTTCTCAAGCTACTATGCCTACTCAGGCTGTCTCTCCAAACCCTGCTCAGTCTAAGGGGGAGGAAATCATTCCTGAGGACAGGCCTAGCAGCAAAAGGAGGCACCTCATTCTATCAGAAGAAGAAGAAGAAGAAGAAGAAATCCCTGAAGCTGCTGTCACTAAAGCAGCAGCTAAAGGAAAAGAAACGGTAGCTAAGGATCCTATGCAGCAGAAACAGGCAGAAATGCAATTTCACAAGGCCAGAGCCAAAGAGATGGGCCTCCCTATGCACAAATACTTTGAGTTTAGGGATGAACAGCTTCAAGCTCTGGAGGAACTAAGAAAAGAAGAAGAATCTGCCAAAGCTGCTAAGTCCTTTGCCCTCCATGAAGCAAAGAAAATTAAAATGTCTACCTTGGAGGTGCAAAAGAAAATAATGGAAGCTGCCAGGAAATCAGCAGGAGAAAAAGAAAAGGAAGTAGAGAAAGGTACTCAGGTCTCTGTGACCAAATCAACAGTACCCTTTGCCAGAGCCAAATTCCACTTTGACAACTTGGCTAGAAAGAAATTTCATGATGTTGCTACTAAAAGGCTTGCCAAGGAAGCGATTGTCAAAGCTGTTCCCATTTCAAGAAAAGGCACACAGTGGAAACTTCAGATCACCAGGATGGGTGCAACAGGCCTTGAAATGGAATCCTACGATCACACTGATGTTGCACAGATGGGATACAGGGAATGGGTGGAACTGGTAGTTGCCCTGAGCCAGTCTAAGTCAGAAACGGCTAAGACTATCAGGCATACATCAAGAAAAGCTGATGGGAAAGAGTAATGTGAGCTGGGCCTGATTCCAAAAGAAGTTAAAAAGAGGTTCTCTTGTGACTATACCCCAAAATAAAAGGCCAGGAGGACAAAAGAAGGATACAGAGATGGAGCTACCTCCTTACGCTGGATTGAACAGGGCGACTTATGCCCTGAAAAATAAAAGGAGTCGATCATAGTCGCCTTAAAGGAATAGAGTTTTGAGGATGGCAAGATTATTTGAAGAAACCTGAGCTGGGGCATTTTTTGTAGATCCCCAACTCAGAAAAAAGTGCTTTCCAAAGGCCTCAGAACTACTACAAGGTTGATCTGAGACAAACTTGCCGCCTCAGACTTGCAAGTCTTCAGGCAGTCTAGCAAATGGAGAGCAGCCATCTGGGATCAGCTGCAGAGGCTCTATAAAAGAGAGAGCTCCAATGGATCCAAGTATCATGATCATCAGAAGTGAAGTTGAGGAACTTGAGGATCAAGGAAGAATTGAAAGGATGGTTCAGGATCCTTTCTCTACTGATATGGAAAGTTCCTCGTACCATCGGGTAGGTGAAGAATGGAAGCTGTCCATCAGTTGGACAGGCTTGCCATTATCTGCTCCCATCTCAAACAGTCCAAACATCTGGTACATTAGTTGTACACTCTGTACATTAGTTGTACATTATTACATAAGTTGTAATTTTTGTTTTTACATTAGTTGTAAAATACATTAGTACATTAGTTGTACTCTTGTAAGAACATGTGTTGTTCTAGAATAGTCAAGAATCAGTGTATATATAAACTGATCTTTTACTTTTTACTGTAATGTTTGTAATTTTATTTCAGAAAAAATGTACTGTAAAAATATATAGTGATTTTGACAAGACCAGCTGAAACTGGTTAATTCAAAAATAGGGGGAGATTGTTAGCACAAAAAGCCCAGTCCAAACTGTCACATCTAAGGGGACGATTTTATAATCAAACCTGTTGATGGCATTGAAGGTTGAATTTAAGGCCTGTTATATGCCTTATTGAAAACCTGAAAATGAAATTTGCAATATCCAGTCTAAAGCTGTTATATGTTGCATGTGTTGCAACTAAGACAAAGTTTGTCCCAAGCTGCTCTGTCTGCTGAACAGGGCTGGACATAATAACTGTCTAACGCTTGCTCTACCACTGTTTGAGCAAGCTTGGGCATTTTTAAAGTGTTCTGTTCTTTGTGAACAGAACCTGTTCTTTGTGAACAGGCTAAACACTTTATGGAATTTGTTTCCAAGTCATCATGTATTGTTTTTGACTACAAGATCAGTTTACAAAGTCGAAGAAAAAGTGGAAAACAGAACTGCTCAGCCTGCCCACGCTGTTCTGTAACATGAAGACAAAAGGATATTTGAAAAAGGGTGACAGACCTTTTTCTTATATCAAAATAGGCCTTTACAGGGAAGAAAGACGCAAAGTTGACATTCCTAAATTAGTTAAAGGCAATGCAACAGTAGACAAAGTAAAAAGACAAAAGTTCTGCACATATGAAGACAAGTCTGCTTTTCAGAAAAGTGCAGAAAAGGTTATGTTGTCTTTTCAACAAGACTTTTCCTTTTCATTCTGTCCAATGAAGATGTTTCTCTGAGATCCTCTAAGTGAGTATAAAAGGAAGCTTCTAAGGTCAGAAAGAAACGTGAAGAAAGCTAAGTGCTTAAACCAAGAGTGAACGTGCAAGTGTGATCTTCATGCATGCAAGTCTTCTGTAAACCAGCATCTGTGTGTCTAAGCTGTTTTACCTAAGCTGTTCCTTAAGTCTTGTAAACACAGTGAGTGCTTCTTAGTGAGTGTATTCATTGTATACTAGTTCGAGTCTGTCTTAGACTAGTAAGCATACTGTTGTATCTGTCATCTCAGCTTGAACTATTCCGCATTCAAGCTTGTTTGTAATTAACAAATTGTTGATAATACATACAAACATTGAGAAAAGAGTGTGTAGTTTTTAAATTGCTGTATTCACCCCCCCTCTACAGCTTATAACTATATACTTTGGGAACCTCTCGGGACCTACAACTGGTATCAGAGCAGTTTAGAGTGTGTGTCATTCTAGATCTCTCATTCTCCCAAGTTTCCATGGACAACAGCGCTGCAAATTAAGAATGCATATATTAGTGTGTCGTAGTGAGTACGCGTGATTTTTAATGATAGCCGATTTTTTTTTAAAAAATAATAAGTTTTGGTCCGTCGCAAATCTATCGCAAATTGTTAAATTTTGTGAGGGATTTGCGACGGAATTTTGTTTCTTTTCATTATTTTTGGGTCAAAAAGCCTAAAATAGCATGTAAGAATATCAATTATGTAATTAAATACATAAAACTTGATTTTGAATAAGTATTTGTTTTATACACGTGCCTATAGATACGTTCGAGTACATTTGTATTTGTTTAATATACGTTACAAGATTTATGATTCGTTGTTAATGAAGAAACACGTATATGAGTTCTCGTATTTTAATTTTTAAAATTTTTTATGCCTTTAAGAATGCATATATTAGTGTGTCGTAGTGAGTACGCGTGATTTTTAATGATAACCTGTTTTTTTCAAAAATTAACAAGTTTAGGTCCGTCGCATATCTACTGCAAATTGATAAATTTTGTGAGGGATTTGCGACGGAATTTTGTTTCTTTACATTATTTTCGGGTCAAAAAGCATATAATAGCGAGTAAGAATATCAATTATGTAATTAAATACATAAAACTTGATTTTGAATAAGTATTGTTAGATTTATTATTTCGATCCTAGGAGTTATTTTGTAATATTTATTTTCATTGTAATTTGTCTTGTATTTATTTCTATGTATTTCATGTCTATGTAAAAGTGTAGGGGCCATTGTTGCCAAGTGTTGTAACTTAATTAAAGGAGCCTATAAAAAGGCTCCTAGGGTTACTTTTGAGAAACACACGGTTGACCTTCAATTTGAATATTCATTACAGCCGCCACTGTTCCATCAAGAGTCTTCAAACATTCATCTTGTCTTCTTCTTTATTAAACACATTTATTGAGCATGGTTTCTTCATGTGTTTGATGAGAAAAACGTTAAGGTGCTGAATACATTCGGGATTTCATATTTACAATTGGTATCAGAGCTCAGAGGGGTGGATTTCAACTGATTACTTACGGGTTCTGCTGGGTTGTTCATGTTCTTCGAGTTCTTCAATATTCAACCGGTTAGATCTTCATTTTCCATGGTTTTTCGAGTTTCTTGTGTTATAATGGTTCTATAAACATCACATTATCATTATATACTGATTTTAAACTCATTTACTTCCATATCTTTGTTAAAATCATCAAGAATCGACCATTTTGAAGCTTGAAAATATGGGTTTTTTAAGTGGGTTTTTCATGTGTTCATGCTAGTTTTAAGTGTTTTCTAGGTTGTTTTAAATCACCAAAAGTGTTTAAAATAGTTTATAAATCATTTAGAACTGTTTTTAGGCATTAAAACTGATAAAAATCGAATTCTGTCTTTTCTGCCTTAGAAAAACGTAAAAACCTGCTGTATTTCGGATTACATACTGTAGCATTTCGGACCACATAGGCACCGAATTCGGACCTCACACTCATCCTAATTCGGACCACACTTAGGTGAATTTCGGACCCCCATAAGCCAATTTCGGACCATAATTCGGTCACATCCGAATTTCGGACCATCCGAAGTTCTGGAAAGGCTTTCCATTTTTCACTTAGTGGGACTTGTTCTAAAAATTTTTTTTTCAAATTCGGACCATCCGAATTCGGTCCTCTGTCCCTATTTCGGAACCATCATATTTCGGCCACTTCACTGTTCATCCGAATTCGGTCCATAGGTCCATCCGAACTTAGGTCATCCGACTTTGATTCCCCCAAGTACAACTGTTCATCCGAATTAGGACACTCATCCGAATTAGGACCTTCATCCGGATTACTATTCATCCGAAATTGGCACATCCGTAGTCTAGTCATCCAAAATCAACCCATCCGACCCACTATTCATCCGAAATCACTTCATCTGAATTCGATCCATCCGAATACGGTTCCTCCATCCGAATCACTGTTCATCCGAACTCAAGCATCCGAATTCAGAACACTCTGGTTTCAGTCCAACCCATCCGTGTTCAGTTTCCACCTCTAAGATCTCCATATTCTTAATCAGCACCAATACTCATAATGTCTCGTGAAGCTCTTGTACTCGGATCTGAGAACAGACCACCTGTTCTCTATCCTGATGAGTACGAACAATGGAAAGCCCGGTTCCTGAAATTCGTTGGAATGCAACCTCTCGGGAATCTGATGCTTCAATCAATATCCGAAGGACCCGTCATCTACTATAGAGAGATTGATGCCAGACCCGAGGCTGATCCTCCTGTCCTAGCCTCAAAAGTTGAAAGAGAGCCGGCAAATGAAGCCGAGAGGGATCGCCAGCACGCTGATAAGAGGGCAGAATATCTGATTTATCAAGCCCTCCCCACTGATATTTTGGTAGGTGTAGACAGTAAAATGTCTGCAAAAGAAATGTGGGACGAGCTGGAAATCCAAATGCTGGGGGCAGATCTTGATGATCGTGCCAAAATTGAAGAGGCGAAGGCAAAGTTTTCAGAATTCCATGCCAAAGACGGGGAATCTTTGCAATCCACGTTTACCAGGTTTTGTGCAGTCCTTAACGAATTGAATAAACTGCACATCAAGAAGGATCGGGATGACATAAACATCCAATTCTTTGCCGCCTTAGCCCCCGAGTGGCAGCTTGCATGTAGGGCAACAAAAAGAGTTCTGAACATTCCTGAGGTATCCATAAATGTCGTCTTTAAGGAGCTTAAGAAATATCCAGGGGATGTGGATCAACAGAAGCTGATGGCAAATCAATTGGCCTCTCTACTGCTATCAGCCAACACAGGGTTGAAACCAAATGATTCCCTAGCCTTGATCACCAACACGCAGATTCCAACACCATCTTTTGCTCCTGGTTCTTCATCATCTCAGTACAGGTATGCTTCTCCTCCTCGTGAGGTCTATGATGAGGAGGAAGCCACGATCCAAGAACAGATTGCCTTGTGGACCAACCGTCTCCAACAACGACGGTTCTCCAACAAGACCAACAACCAACTCCGATATGACACTGGTCCTCGGAGGTACTCAGATGGCAGGAGGGATGACCGCCGCGATGACTATCGCAGAGATGACTACCGCAGGGATGACAGGGATGATCGCCGGTATGATGACAGACGCGACTATCGCGATGATCGCCGTTATGAAAGGCGTGACGAAAGGCGAGATGACAGGAGAGATGACAGTGTCATATCGGAGTTGGTTGTTGGTCTTGTTGGAGAACCGTCGTTGTTGGAGACGGTTGGTCCACAAGGTGCTGAATACATTCGGGATTTCATATTTACAAGTATTTGTTTTATACGCGTGCCTATAGATACGTTCGAGTACATTTGTATTTGTTTAATATACGTTACAAGATTTATGATTCGTTGTTAATGAAGAAACACGTATACCAGTTCTCGTAATTTTAATTTTAAATTTTTTATGCCTTTAAGAATGCATATATTAGTGTGTCGTAGTGAGTACGCGTGATTTTTAATTATAGCATGTTTTTTTCAAAAAATAACAAGTTTAGGTTCGTCGCAAATCGATCGCAAATTGATAAATTTTATGAGGGATTTGCGACGGAATTTTTTTTGTTTTCATTATTTTCGGGTCAAAAAGCCTAAAATAGCGAGTAAGAATATCAATTATGTAATTAAATACATAAAACTTGATTTTGAATAAGTATTTGTTTTATACACGTGCCTATAGATACGTTCGTGTACATTTGTATTTGTTTTATATACATTACAAAGTTTATGATTCGTTGTTAATGAAGAAAACACGTATCCGAGTTCTCGTAATTTAAACTTTAAAAATTTTTATGCCTTTAAGAATGCATATATTAGTGTGTCGTAGTGAGTACGCGTGATTTTTAATGATAGCCGATTTTTATTAAAAATAATAAGTTTAGGTCCGTCGCAAATCGATCGCAAATTGTTAAATTTTGTGAGGGATTTGCGACGGAATTTTGTTTCTTTTCATTATTTTCGGGTCAAAAAGCCTAAAATAGCGAGTAAGAATATCAATTATGTAATTAAATACATAAAACTTGATTTTGAATAAGTATTTGTTTTATACACGTGCCTATAGATACGTTCGTGTACATTTCTATTTGTTTTATATACGTTACAAAGTTTATGATTCGTTGTTAATGAACAAAACACGTATCCGAGTTCTCGTAATTTATAGTTTAAAAATTTTTATGCCTTTAAGAATTCATATGTTAGTGTTTCGTACTAAGTACGCGTGATTTTTAATGATAACCGATTTTTTTTAAAAAATAATAAGTTTAGCTCCGTCGCAAATCTATAGCAAATTGTTAAATTTTGTGAGGGATTTGCGACCGAATTTTTTTTCTTTTCATTATTTTCGGGTCAAATAGCCTAAAATAGCGAATAAGAATCTTGATTATGTAATTAAATACATAAAAACTTTATTTTGAATAAGTATTTATTTTATTCACGTTCCTATAGATAAGTTGGTGTACATTTGTATTTGTTTTACATACGTTACAAGGTTTATTACTCGTTGTTAATGAATAAAACACGTATACGAGTTCTCGTAATTTAAAATTTAAAATTTTTTATGCCTTTAAGAATGCATATATTAGTGTGTCGTTGTGAGTACGCGTGATTTTTTATGATAGCCGATTTTTTTTTAAAATAATAAGTTTAGTTCCGTCGCAAATCTGTCGCCAATTGTTAAATTTTGTGAGGGATTTGCGACGGAATTTTGTTTCTTTTCATTATTTTCGGGTCAAAAATCCTAAAATAGGGAGTAAGAATATCAATTATGTAATTAAATACATAAAACTTGATTTTGAATAAGTATTTGTTTTATACACGTGCCTATAGATACGTTCGTGTACATTTGTATTTGTTTTATATACGTTACAAAGTTTATGATTCGTTGTTAATGAAAAAACATGTATACGAGTTCTCGTAATTTAAATTTTAATTTTTTTATGCCATTAAGAATGCATATATTAGTGTGTCGTAGTGAGTACGCGTGATTTTTGATAATAGCCGATTTTTTTTAAAAAATAACAAGTTTAGCTCCGTCGCAAATCGGTCGCAAATTTTTAAATTTTGTGAGGGACTTGCGACGGAATTTTGTTTCATTTCATTATTTTCGGGTCAAAAAGCCTAAAATAGCGAGTAAGAATATCAATTATGTAATTAAAATACATAAAACTTGATTTTGAATAAGTATTTGTTTTATACACGTGCCTATAGATACGTTCGAGTACATTTGTATTTGTTTAATATACGTTACAAGATTTATGATTCGTTGTTAATGAAGAAACACATATACGAGTTCTTGTGATTTTAATGTTAAATTTTTTATGCCTTTAAGAATGCATATATTAGTGTGTCGTAGTGAGTACGCGTGATTTTTAATGATAGCCGATTTTTTTTATAAAAATAATAAGTTTTGGTCCGTCGCAAATCCATCGCAAATTGTTAAATTTTGTGAGGGATTTGCGACGGGATTTTTTTTCTTTTCATTATTTTTGGGTCAAAAAGCCTAAAATAGCGTGTAAGAATATCAATTATGTAATTAAATACATAAAACTTGATTTTGAATAAGTATTTGTTTTATACACGTGCCAATAGATACGTTCGAGTACATTTGCATTTGTTTAATATACGTTACAAGATTTATGATTCGTTGTTAATGAAGAAACACGTATATGAGTTCTCGTATTTTAATTTTTAAAATTTTTTATGCGTTTAAGAATGCATATATTAGTGTGTCGTAGTGAGTACGCGTGATTTTTAATGATGGCTTGTTTTTTTCAAAAATTAACAAGTTTAGGTCCGTCGCATATCTACTGCAAATTGATAAATTTTGTGAGGGATTTGCGACGGAATTTTGTTTCTTTACATTATTTTTGGGTCAAAAAGCATAAAATAGCGAGTAAGAATATCAATTATGTAATTAAATACATAAAACTTGATTTTGAATAAGTATTTGTTTTATACACGTGCCTATAGATACGTTCGAGTACATTTGTATTTGTTTAATATACGTTACAAGATTTATGATACGTTGTTAATGAAGAAACACGTATACGAGTTCTCGTAATTTTAATGTTAAATTTTTTGTGCCTTTAAGAATGCATATATTAGTGTGTCGTAATGAGTACGCGTGATTTTTAATTATAGCCTGTTTTTTTCAAAAAATAAAAAGTTTAGGTTCGTCGCAAATTGATAAATTTTGTGAGGGATTTGCGACAGAATTTTTTTTGTTTTCATTATTTTCGGGTCAAAAAGCCTAAAATAGCGAGTAAGAATATCAATTATGTAATTAAATACATAAAACTTGATTTTGAATAAGTATTTGTGTTGGAATATGTTTAGTTGATGAAAGATTAAAGTCTAGGGACTTAATATGTAATTTCCTTATAGTTTGTAATTGTATATAAATAGTCATGTTGACTTTCTAGAAAGTGAGATCTGTCAGATTTTGTACGAATTAACTTTTGAGAAGTAGCTGCACTGTACGAAGGATTTTACACTTCAACGTATTGTAATCATCAAGATCTTAAATCCAATCATTCGGTTAGTTTTGATTACATTGATTGATCTTATTAATTGTATTGTGTTGATTGAATTGGTAGAAAATGTATTTCACAATTGGTATCAGAGCATTAGGAATGAATTATTCTGTTTGAGATTGAAATTGTTCTTCGTGTTCTTGAGTATTTTTCGGAAAAACCCTAAAATCAATAGGGGTTTTGATTCTGTTGATCATTCAAAGTGATAATTGGATCGAAGGTTCAGGTTTCAAAAACGAATCTACTGAATATAAACTTGATTTGAATTTCAAAACACAGAAAAAGATCTAAGGAATTTTCTGAAATTTTTGAAAAAGTCAAAACCGGTACTGTTTCATTGAAAAAGTCTGGTTTAGATCCATTTTTACATAAAACTGCTTAACAAAAAGTGTTTGTATTCAAAAACCTTACCTTCGATTACAATTTGAGTGAAATTGGATAAAAAAAAAATTTGGTTTAATCTGAATTTCAGACTTGTAAAACCTGAAAATACTAAGAAACTCGAAATATACACATCCAGTGTGTAATTCGAGTTGAGTACCTTAACAATTCGAGTTGAGTACCTTAACAATTCGAGTTGAGTACCTTTGTAATTCGAGTTGAGTATATGTGTACTTCGAGTTGAGTACAAGTGTAATTCGAGTTGCTTATCTGTGTTAATCGAGTTGTGTCTTTGACAACTTGAATTTCAGAACAATTCGAATTTTATACAAAACTCATAAGAACAATTCAAGTTTTATATAAGACTCATTCGAGTTTTATATAAGACCAATTCGAATTTTATACAAGACGTTTTGTATAAGAACAATTCGAGTTTCTTATAAGACTCATTCGAGTTTATTGTAAGACACATTCGAGTTTGTTCACATACTCATTCGAGTTTGTTCACATACTCATTCGAGTTTGTTCACATACTCATTCGAGTTTGTTCACATACTCATTCGAGTTTGTTCACATACTCATTCGAGTTTGTTCACATACTCATTCGAGTTTGATCTAACACTCATTCGAGTTTGATCAAACACTCATTCGAGTTTCAGTGAAAGAATCAATCGAGTTTTATCATAAACTCAATCAAGTCTTACACTACATTCATTCAAGTTTCACTCATAAACACAAGAAACATTCAAGTTTGTCACACACATACATACAAACACAATTCACTGCTTGATTTAAACTGCTTATTGCTACTAACAAGTCATTGTGTTTCAGTACTAATCTGTGTTTCAAGGTGTGATCAAATTTTCAATCTCATTCGGAGTTCATTTGATCTTGGTCAAAGTTTCCCAACAAACAATCAACATGTCTAAAGATGCACTTGCTATGGGATCCGAAACCAAACCCCCAATCTTATACAGGGGTGAATACGTTCAATGGCGGGAAAGGTTTCTGGAATTTATAAGTTTCCATGATCTGTCTGAAGAAATGCTGAAGTCATTAACTGAAGGACCAGCAATCTTTATGGAAACAATCCCAGGAGTACCAACTGGCAATCCCCCAATACCACCGAGGACTGTTGAGGTCACAAATCTGACAGAGGCACAGAAAAAGAGAAAATTAGGGGACAAGACAGCCAGAAAATTATTGTTGATATCAATCCCCAATGATATATACACTTGTCTGACAAACACAAAGACTGCTAAGTCCATCTGGGATGAAGTGTGCAAAATCATGCGGGGATCAGACAGAGCTGCTACAAATAGGGCTAGGAATAGTTTAATGACTTTTGAAAACTTTAGAGCCCGTGAAGGTGAACTTCTGGAAAACACTTATCTCAGATTTGTAAATCTGGTAAGTG
This sequence comes from Centrapalus pauciflorus, assembly GCA_020465985.1. Lineage (NCBI taxonomy): Eukaryota > Viridiplantae > Streptophyta > Magnoliopsida > Asterales > Asteraceae > Centrapalus > Centrapalus pauciflorus. Next base: position 23,236 of record JAANYP010001090.1, read on the forward strand.
AGGTCAAAAGAAACGGAGTGACGAAGTCCAACTTGGACATCAATGTCAAATTCTTAAATGTCCTAAATCCAGAGTGGGAAAAATATGCTATGATCATCCAACAAACGAAAGATATAGAGGAGATGGATTTTCATATGCTATTTGAAAACCTCAACAACTACCAAGAAGTTGTTTTGAGGAAAATATCTGGAAAGAAGAAAGCGGAAAAAGAATCTGTTGATCCACTAGCTCTACTGGCGGAGAAAAAGTATAAATACAAGCTCAAAAAGGAGAAAAGAGCGGTAATCAGCAGTACATCATCAGAATCAGAATCATCAGATTCATCTGCAGATTCAGAGATTGAAGAGATGAAAAAACAGATGGCACTGCTTACAAAGGCATTTCAGAAGAAATTTTACAGGAAGCCAACAAACAACAAAATGCGCTACAAAACAGGCTCAAGGAAAGTTGAGATGAAGGATAAGTATGAGAAGGCTGGAGAAAGTAGTGCACGAAAGTCTGACAAATATGAGAAGTCAGATAAATCAACCAAGAAGGAATCTGAACAGAAATGCTATAACTGTGGAAAACCAGGTCACTATGCCCGGGAATGCAGATCACCAGTAGTCAAAAATTCAGACTACTATACGAGAAAGGCCCTCTTAGCTAAAGAGAAAGAGTCAGGCAAAGCTCTTATGGCGGAGGATGATCATTGGTTACAGTTATCCGAAGATGATGACATTTTGGATGAAGATGCCCATATCTGTTTAAAGTCAGAAATCTTCAATGAATCTGAACTCAGTGAATCAGCTATGATAGCTGAAGATGAGGTGTGGGTTGGACTGACAGATGAAGAGGATGAAGAGCAGAGAGAATCTGATTCTGATGAAGAAGAAGAAAAAGAAGAAGTTGCATTAATGGCATCTGGCCAAAACAAAGCTGAAAATGAGGAGGATTCAGAGTCTGATAACTCAGAGGATTCAGAAGGACAGGAGGTAAATTCTATTTCAGATTCTGATATTGACGAATCATGCATATTAGAAGAAAAACTAACTAATATGGCTTTCATGCTTAAAAAGTTTGAAAAATCCTTAAAAGCAGAAAAGAAAAAGGTTCATTCTTTGGAAAACAAACTTCTAAATGAACACAATTTAGTCCTAGATTTTTCCAAAGATAAAGCCTTAGCTTTACGAGCTGTCTCAGACTTACAGGATAAGGAAAAAGAACTTCAAAGCAATATATCCAATCTGAATCACAAAATATCTGATTTACAAGAAAGTCTGCGAGTAGCTGAATTAGAAGCCTCAAATTTTTCTGTAAAATATCATGCCATATTTGAAGAAAGAACTAAACTTTATGAGAAAATAAAAAAGATGGAGGATGAATTTATTAAAAGAGGGCAAACAGATCAAACAATATATCTAAATCAACCAAAAGATACAGAGTTTTATAACTCTAAATCTGGTATTGGTTGGGAAAATCCTAAGTATCTGACAAAAGCTATAACAAATTCACCAACATTATATGATGTCAGATACATGAATTTAGGATTAAAAATGACATTCTTGAAAGCATCTGAAGAAGTAGAATCCAGTGAAGAAATCAAAAGGTCAAGATCAGACAAAATGCAAAATTATGTTGACTATACCAAGATAAATGAAAACAGCAACATTGTTGATACTAAAGAAGAGTACATTCAAACTTATTCTGAAAAGGATTTGTCTGAATTACCAACTCAGTCTCAAAAACTATATTTACCAAATTCAATTTTAGAACAGATAAATTCTGATTTAGAATTGAAAATTAAAAGTTTTGAGACAGAGAATGGAACACTCAAGTCTGAATTACTAAAATTAGAACAAAAGTTGCAAGATAAGTCTAAAAACATAAATGTGTCTGATCCACATTCATCTATTTCTATGGATTCTATAAATTCAGAAAAAGAATTTGATCTGTTCATGCACTCTGATATTAATTCATTAGATCAAAGATTTGGTAAAATTGGTGAATTTATCAAACCTTTGACTAACAAACTATCAACTGGTAATAAAGAATCTGTTCAAATTCTGCAAAGAAAGACTACAGACTCTTTAAAACCATCTGAAAATTCACCATCAGTGCAACAAAAGAAGGAGAAAACAAAACTGTTTGTTAAGTCTCCTAATTTTGAAAAGGGTGAATCATCTTCATCAACGAACTCCTTGGCACATACAGCCAAATCTTCAACAGGTATGAAAAGGTTACAGAAAAACCAAGTATCTAAATCTTCTAATTCTCAAACTTCTTTTATGTCAGATAACGTTGTGAACGGGTCGCGAAAACAAGTATGGCGAAAGAAGCAAAGAGAAGAGAAAAACAAGATTATAAAACAAGAATGGCGCGTGAAAAGAAAAATTGTTACAGATAGAAACAGCAAAATTGAACATTCTGTCTGTAATAATAATAAACTTGTTAATAATTCTTGTGTTAAGTTTTCAAGATCGAAATTAATTGCTTTGAATTCTTATGTTTGTAAGTCTGAAACTGTGAAACATAATAAGCTTGTATGGCAACCAAAGAAAAAGGACCCAGTGTATGACAAGCAAAAGGATCCACAGATAAAAACTTCAAAAACAATTCCACCGAGAATTGTACAAAAGTGGATACCCAAAAGAACAATTCAAAAATGGGTACCTAAAATAAATTCAAACGATAAGCCTAAAGCCATATCAGTTAGCAAATCAAAAGATACTATGCATGTTTTACCTAAAACTAAAGTGCCCAACTACAAGTGGGTACCTCATGTGCTATTACGTTTTATAGGTAAACCATGTATGGTACCTTGATTCGGGATGCTCCAAACACATGACCGGACAACGAGACACACTCACGGACTTTGTAGAAAAGTTCTGTGGGACGGTAAGATTTGGAAACGATCAGTTTTGTCCGATCAAGGGATATGGAAGTCTGAAATATGACAAAATCACAATCCAAAAGGTCTTTTATGTTGACGGTCTTGGTCATAATCTATTCAGTATTGGACAACTGTGTGATAAGGGATTAGAAGTCAACTTTAAAGCCAATCGGTGCAGCATCAAATCAGCAGAAGGAAAAGAAATTCTAGCAGGAACCAGGAAAACAAATCTGTACTCTATTGATCTAGCCTCGACCAATCTGAAGAAAGATGTCTGCTTATTGTCAAAAGCAACATCCAAAACAGCATGGCTTTGGCATCGTCGTCTTTCGCATCTAAATTTCAATGAACTGACCAACCTAGCAAAAGGAGGGTTAGTTAAAGGGCTGCCGGCGCTTAAATATCAAAAAGAGCAACTATGCGCGGCATGTGAAAAAGGAAAGATGACAAAAGCCACACACAAATCCAAAAAAGCACACTCATCCACAAGAGCATTAGAGTTACTGCATATGGATTTGTGTGGACCAATGCGAGTACAGAGTATAAATAAGAAAAGATATGTATTGGTGATAGTTGATGACTACTCACGATACACATGGGTGTTTTTCCTGAAATCCAAATCAGATGCCACCGAATCTATCATCGACTTCATCCGAAAAATACAAGTAAAGTTGCAACTCACCATCCAGACAATTCGCTCAGACAATGGAACAGAGTTCAAGAACAAATCATTGGACTCGTTCTTAAATTCAGTTGGAGTTACACATCAATTCTCAGCTGCTCGGACTCCACAACAGAACGGTGTCGTTGAAAGAAGAAATCGGACACTAGTGGAAGCAGCTAGGACAATGTTGGCCTACTCCAATTTACCATTGTTCTTGTGGGCAGAAGCGGTTGCAACAGCATGTTTCACACAAAACCGTTCAATAATAAATAAAAGATTCGGAAAGACTCCGTATGAGCTGATCAATAAAAGAATACCTAATGTTAAATTTTTCCATGTCTTTGGTTGCAGATGCTTTATATTGAATGATAAAGACAATCTGGGAAAGTTTAATCAAAAGGCGGATGAAGGAATCTTCATCGGGTATTCAAAGGAATCGGTTGCTTTCCGAATATACAACAAGAGAACCAAGATAGTCAACGAGAGCATAAATGTTAAATTTGACGAAGGAATGATCATGGCTTCTGAACACACCAGTTCAGAACCCGGACCTAACATGCAGACTTCTTTGGAGTCCAATAAACAAAATGCTGAACAAAATGAATTAAATAAGTTGTTTGAGAACTTTTATGATGATTATTTTGAAACTCCAAAATCTAATGTTCAAAATTTGGTGCCTGACAGGATCACTGAAGATCCAGTCGTAGTTTCAGATCTATCTCAACAACAAAGTTCAGAAGAAACTGGAGAAGCTTCAATAGCAAAGGTGCAGTCAACTACTGAGACTGTACAACCAATTGAACCTCCACATACTTCTGAAACCCCTATTACTTCAGAACAGTCAGAAGCTCCTACCTCCGATGTTCCACCTACAACATCTGCAACCACTCCCGAACCATATGTAGATTCCAATCCCAACCAAGACCCAATAGAACCGTTTCCACATACAGTTAAGTGGACAAGAAATCACCCAATAGAGAATATCATTGGTGATCCATCGTCATCAGTCCAAACCAGAAGGGCTACATTAAATGAATGCTTATTTTCAAATTTTTTAAGTAAGATTGAACCTAAAAATGTAAAAGAAGCCCTTCTGGATGCTGATTGGATTGTGGCGATGCAAGAGGAACTCAACCAGTTCGAACGGTTAAAGGTCTGGCGACTTGTTGAGCGACCAAAGGACAAATCTATAATTGGCACGAAGTGGATCTTCAAGAACAAGAAAGATGAACACGGCGTCATTATTCGAAATAAAGCTCGTCTCGTGGCCAAAGGATACAGTCAACAAGAGGGAATTGATTATGATGAAACATTCGCACCAGTTGCACGCATTGAAGCTATAAGGATGTTTTTAGCTTTTGCCGCACATAAAAATTTTACAGTATATCAAATGGATGTCAAAACTGCGTTTTTAAACGGGGAGCTAACAGATGAAGTATATACATATCAGCCCGAAGGGTTTACTGATCCTTCGAAACCTGATCATGTATATATTTTGGATAAGTCACTGTATGGCCTTAAACAAGCACCTCGTGCTTGGTATGATGCACTTTCAACATATCTGTTGAAATGTGGATTTACAAAAGGTGCAGTTGACACAACCCTGTTTATAAAACGTCAGGGGCCAGATATCATAGTAATACAGATATATGTAGATGATATAATATTTGGGTCTACAAATCCTGAATTTTGTAAGAAATTCGCGTTTTTAATGTCCCAGAAATTTGAAATGAGCATGATGGGGGAAATTAATTTTTTCTTAGGTTTACAAGTAAAACAATTGACTGATGGTATTTTTATCAATCAGTCAAAATATATCCAAGACATGTTAAAGAAATTTAACATGGTCAATAGTACTCCTATGAAAACTCCCATGGCTCCGGATTCAAAATCAAAACTCGATGCGGACATCTCAGGGAAACCTGTAGATGTAACCCATTATCGAGGTATAATTGGGTCATTAATGTATTTAACAGCCAGTAGACCAGATATTATGTTTGCTACATGTGTTTGTGCTAGATATCAGGCAAATCCAAAAGAATCACACTTAACTGCTGCAAAACGAATTTTAAGATATCTCAAAGGTACACCAAATCTTGGTTTGTGGTACCCTAGGGAGTCTTCATTTCATCTGACTGCTTTTTCTGACGCTGATCACGCAGGTGATAAGATGGACAGAAAAAGTACGTCAGGAGCAGTACAATTCTTAGGTGACAAACCCGTATGTTGGTCATCCAAGAAACAACACTGTGTTTCATTGTCAACAGCTGAATCAGAATACGTGGCTGTATCTTCTTGCTGTTCACAAGTGTTGTGGATGAAAAGCCAACTACGTGACTACGGGTTTACACCAAAGAAGATTCCAATATACTGTGATTCTCAGAGTGCAATCGCTATTGCATCAAACCCGGTGCAACATTCTAAAACAAAACACATCGACATTCGGTATCATTTCATTAAAGATCATGTAGAAAATGGAAATATAGAATTATATTTTGTACCTACTGAATATCAACTAGCTGATTTGTTTACCAAAGCGTTAGATGAAAAACGATTTAATTTTTTGGTATACAAATTGGGTATGTTGAATCGTTAAGATTTAATAATTCAGTAGTTTCAAAATTTTAATTTTAAAATTTTCATTTTTTAAGTGATTTTTATCTGATGTTAAATTCAGGATTCATAAAAGGTTTACATACTTGAGAATTTAACGAGATCTGGAATGTCATGTGCAGGGGGAGCAGAAAAACATTTTATCTGATTTTGCATAAATCTGATAAAAATTATCTGTTATTTTGTAGGGGGAGCAGAGTTGCAAACTGAAATCATAAGTTGAGGGGGAGCAACTTTCAAAAATTCAAGGGGGAGCAAACGCATTTTGTTAATAATTTTAATTTTTTTTGTTGTGTGTGTTTTTCATTTTTTTTATGATGTGTATGTGAAATTTTTTTTCTCAAGTATATTTTTTTTTAAGTTCATTTTAAATTTTTTTTGAGCTGATGGATTTTTTTTTTAAATTTTTTTTTTTTCAAATTTTTGTTTAGTCACAATTTTTTTTTGAAAAATAGATATGTGGGCTAATGTGGTTTAAAATAGAAGATGGGCCGAATGTTAATATTGAGAAAATTTAAACATGGGCCGGGTTGTTTATTGAAAAATTCAAATGGGTCGGCTCAATTTGACTATAAATTTGAATTTTCAAATTCAAATCATTTTTTTCGGAAAATCAACTTCATCTTCTCCAACAAGCTTTCTTAACTTTGAAGAAACCTCAAAAATCCACCAACCGACGGTTTTCTTTCATCAAAATTGTGAGTAAAAGTTTGTTTTTCTTTATTTTTTTCAGTTTGTTTGTGCATATTTTTAGAGTATTTGTTCAAATGTGAATATGTGTTCGTCTTTTTATTTTGAGTTCTTGGCCGTTAATGGTGAATCATCTGTATGATTCTTGAAACTGAAATTAAGTGTGTGTTGTTGTCCACAATGACAATATGACTATGAATCTGAAGTTTCATAAGTCATTTTCAATTCACACACACACAATCATCAATTTTTCAATCGAACAGTTTCGCATTTTTGATTTTTCTGAAATTTGAATTTTTAACAACTTTAAAGTTGTTTTTGTTCAAAGTTCAGTAAAACAAATGTGTTTAAAATTCATTTTCGACGGGGGTTCAAGTGTTAAAACACTGAAAATGCTTCTTGAAATTAAATTCCTCAAATTCAGTGTGTTTTAGACTTGTCGAAAAACATGAAAAGACATTTCTCGAATACAGCTTCATTCGAGTTTCTTTGACGTATCATTCGAGTTGATCAACAGCTTCATTCGTGTTTCTTGAAAGTGTTACTCGAGTTGATCAACAGTTACATTCGAGTTTTTAAAGAGTCATTCGAGTTGAGTGACAGTGTCATTCGAGTTGTGATGCATTGTCTTTCGAGTTTTATCTAAGCATAATTCGAGTTGCATCATGACTCATTCGAGAAATATGTGGATGTAATACTTAGAAAATTTTTCAGAACATGTGTTTCAAGCATAATCGAGTTGAGACTCTGTGTTAATCGAGAAAATGATTTAGTCATTCGAGTTAGGTGTTGAATTTCATTTTCTATTAGAGTTTAATACATGTTACATTCGAGTTTCATGTATATAACATTCGAGTTTTGTTGTGACTTAATCGAGTTTCATGTTTCTTCATTCGAGAAACTTCAAGACTCATTCGAGTTGAATCAAACTTCATTAGAGTTTTTCAGAGTATTATTCGAGTTTCCTAGACTCTTCATTCGAGTTTTATAGTGTATTATTTGAGTTTGTAGTCTCATCATTCGAGTTGTATATAGACTTGGTCGAGTTTCATGTACATATCATTCGAGTTGTATGTAGACTTAGTCGAGTTTTCTAGTCTCATCATTCGAGTTGGGTGTAGTCTTATTCGAGTTGTATCATGTGTCACCCGAGATTATTACAGTGTCATTCGAGAATTGTATAGGTTCATTCGAGATTCATCAGAAATTTTTTTTCTAAGTATAGAATTTTAAAGTTTTCAAAAAAAAAAAAAAAATGTCACATTTTTTAAGAAATTGTTACAAATTTGTGTTTTTCTAACATTGGTCTCTAAACGATTGACTTTGGAATTCTCTCAATAATTTTTCAATTATTGTCAGGAATCCCGATGCTTTAAACAGAAAATCACAAGTTATTGCAATTTCTGATAAAATGTTACAAGTTTTTCTACATTTTGAAGGTTGTACTTTGTGTACTTGGTAAATCTAACATGAATTTTATTTTTACAGGTATTCAAATGGCATCTCCTGTACAATCCCAAAATTCTAATTCCTCTGATGCTCAATCATCATCAAACCATACTCTCGTCTCTACCCCAGTCCGATCAACTTCTGTAGCCCGTTCCTCACAAACCCATATTATTCCTGATAACCAACTTGTAAAACCAAAACATTGCCTTCCGTTTCGTGACAATAATCATCGTCTTGATACCAAAGTCATCAAAGTAAGCCATCCTATCATAGTGGACATATTGAAAGGTCATCCACTAGGTTATCTATTACAATACAAACCGTCTATTCCTCAAGTGTAATTACAACAATTTTGGCACACTGTCAAATTTGTTCCCGCGGACGGAAATCACCACTTCAAAGTAACAATTGACCAGTTCAAAACGAAAATCACCCTAGCAAGACTGCGTCATAACTTGTTTCTTCCAAGACGTATAGATACTGTGAATTTCCCTGAGTTGGCAGATTTTGAAGACTTTGTTTCTGATGAAGAGCTGGTTCATGATTTAATCTGCCTAGGCTACTCAAAACCACTTCCGAAGAGCTCAAAGTTTCACAGAAATGGATTGAATGGCGAATGGTATACGTTATTTGGGATCATCAATAGGTGTATGACATCTAAGCATACAGGGATTGACAGATGCAGCATTCACTGCTTGAGAATCTTTCATGGGATAGCATTCAATAAACATTATGACTTTGCTCAGTGCATATGGGAGGATCTAAAGGAGGTTGTGCTTGCAAAAACAACAAATCGAGCAAGGAAATTTGTGCCACTTCAGAGATTTATACAGATCCTTATTCGAGGGATCTTAAGGGCAAATGAAAATATTCCAAAGCGAGCCAACTCTCAACGATGCCCAGACTATGTTATGATGAGTCTACATGAAGTGCCGGACTCTCCTAATGCAAATATCATGCCGATTCCTGAATATTTACTGAAGTATGCAGATCCTGAGAGTGAAAATGTGAGGTTATATAGAATAGATCATGCTCCCATAGAGACCCAAGAACCGGGTTCTCTTAGCCCAGGAGCTTTAAGGACAGCGGAACCTCAGCAAGGGGCTGAAGTTCAGGTTAGCCGTTCTGAGAGTGAGGGTGAAGGAAGTGTAAGGGGTGGTGAGGAAGAACAAGAGAAATCTGATTCAGAGAGAACTCTATCTGATATTCAGGAAGAAGAGGGAGAGGGTGATGATGATGATGATGGTGATGATGGTGGAGATCATCATGAAGGAGGGGGAATGATGATTGAGGTTGAGCACATCGCTGTAGAGAGTGTGAGGGTGCCCTTAAGCCCAGAAAGCCGGGAATTAACCACATCCACTGTTAGCTCTCCTATGAGAGTTAGCATTGAACAAGTCAGTATCCCACTGACGACTGCACACCCTCCTATCCACTCAATCTCCTCTCAACAGGAGATTGTTTCATTTGCTCACCGGGATGAAACACACAATCTATCCGAAAGTCAATTGGACTTGATGGATATTGAAACCAGTACACAGTTGCCCGTGTGTACGACTTCATTTGATTCACTGAGTCTAGATCCTATACACATTAGGACACTTGCGTCGACTTCATTCGTTGAAGTCAGTGTGGCCGAACTTCGTGTTCCCACCGGAACACCCTTAGTAATGGAAGCATTTGTTGCTCCGTCACTTGAAGAGGGTGGAAGTCCAGTCAGAGAAACGCAAATACCAACTCTGAGCACTGGCCACACAGAAGTTCTGTTTACCAGTTCAACTGTTGTGTCAACTGGAAGTCTTCGTGACCCAGTAGTGAGTTTATCCCCGTTTGTGACCGAATCAACTCTGTCAACAGCCTTGAATGCAGTTGTTTCTGGAGTCAACACGCATGTATCTAATCAACTGGCTGAGGTCATGGCTCAAATGTCTAACTTTCAGAAGTTTTTGAAGGGAAAGGATGTTGCGGAGGAGTCGGTTAAAAGAGATGAATCAAAACAAGCAATAGAGGAGTTGAAGGAAGAGTTAAAAGATTTTGTTTTTGATCAATTTGACGAGATGAGAGAACGCAT
>JAANYP010001091.1:0-37162 GCA_020465985.1 Centrapalus pauciflorus
AAAGTTGATCAGTTGGAGTAGCAAGAAGCAGAACTCAGTGTCCACTTCTACTTGCTGAAGCTGAGTATATTGCTGCTGGAAGCTGCTGTGGGCAGATTCTGTGGATGCAGCATCAGCTTGAAGATTATGGCCTTGTGTATAGGAAAACTCCTATTCTGTGTGATAACACAAGTGCCATAGCCATCTCCAACAATCCAGTATTTCATTCAAGAACAAAGCATATTGAAGTCAGACATCACTTCATCAGAGATCACATTCAGAAAGGTAATGTGGAGGTAAGTTTTATTTCCACAAATGAACAGCTTGCAGACATTTTCACCAAACCTATGGATGAAACAAGGTTTAATTACCTTGTCAGCAAGCTGGGCATGTTAACAAGAGTGACTAAGTGTTTCTCAAAGGTCTAAGAATTTGTGTGTTTCACACTGCTCAAGTTTCTCTGAACAGCTTAGGCAGAACAGGTTATACATGTTCTGTACTTAGTCATTTGTCTGAAAAACTTGAACAGCTTGAGCATACAACAGGCTGAACAAAAACAGTTTATTCGTCCAGCCTGCTTTGATGGTCCAATCTTCACCCTGTTCACTTCTTCACACTGTCTTACAAGCCATTGTCTTGTAACCTGTTCAACTATTGAACACAACCTGCTCTTACAAAAGAGCGCAGGCTGAAGGCACAGTTTGAGGAATGAACAGCTTGAAGACTGAACAGCGTGTGTTGACCCAACTTATCACAGGGTTGACCAACAGCTTGGACCAACAGTTTTAATTACCTTTCTTCAAACTTAAGTTACTTAATTTATGTTTTATTTAACTTAATTACTGCGGATAATGTGGGTTACGTGTGTTAGTGATTAAAAAGGTCAAGTGGTCTGACAAATGTTTCTGACATGGACAACCGTTCCGTTTTCCGTTAACTAACATTTCAAATCGAACCGCCCAAACCTTTTCTCTCATACACACTCACATTCAAATCCTATAAATACCAAACAACTGTTTCATCTTCGTCTTCCTCATCATTTCCAGAAATCCTCAAGAACCCTAAAAATCGACTAAGTGTCCTTTGCTTCTCCAATCTCAAAAACTCTCAAATGGCTCACAGACCTAATCCCTTTCTTCCAGTGTTTGTTAGTGATGATGTTGTCAAACATCCATCAGTCACCACAATGCTGACCATCAAACCTACAAACTACGTAGCAAACCTCACTATTCCCAAAAATTATGTGGGGAAGGGCTACGATCAGATGGTGAAATTTCTGCAAGTTCATCCGTTGAACTATGCAATGACTGCAACTCCTGGTGTCCTGTACCAGGAGATGGTGTATGAATTCTGGTACACTTGTTCTTACAACCCCAACACCACAGTCATCAAAGGAACTATTCTTAATGGGACTCAAACCATTGAGATAATTGTTGATCTTCTGAGGGAGGTTCTTCATCTGCCTGTTGCTGAGTCATATGATCTGCCCCAGCCTGAGAACGAACAAATGGGAAATCTGCTACGCTTCTGTGGTGTAGCAGAACCCAAAATTGGAGCAACATTGTACAGGAAGGACTTGTCTCCTACTTACAGCTTTCTGTTTGCTTCTGTGATGATGAGCTTCAGTAGTAAAGTTGGTTCATTCGACCAACTCAGTAGAGATGAAGTGCCAATAGTCCTACAGCTAGTGGATGGGACTACTATTGACATGGCTAAGTGGATCTTCTCGAACCTGAGAAACCTGGTACAGCAAGAGCCAAGACCAGCTGCTGTTCGTTATCCCAGGTTTCTGAGCCTCATTTTCAGCCATGTTTGTGGTGAGCAACTATATAACTCCCAGCCCTTACTTAAGACTGCTGCATTCCCTGTCATAGGGAATAGAATTTTCCATACTCCTGTACTTCAAAATGAGCCTCCTCTATCCACACCAATGAGGAGGTTGTTAGGTTTGGTGGAAGGACCCTCTGCTGTGAGGGTGGATCCAGAAGCTGCTGCTCCCGCCAGAAAATCCAAAGCCAGGTCCAAACTTGTAAAGAGGACCCTGGCAACAGCTGAAGCTGGGCCTGTGCAAAAGAAGGCCAAATCAGCTCAGCCTGAGTCTGCACCTTTAGCCTCTATGGCTGAGGAGGAGCAGACTCCTCACCCTGGTTCATTTGTTGAGCCTGAAGCCTTAGTGGCTGGTGCCTCTGTGGCACAAGAGACCTTGGAACAGGTCAGCCCCACTGTTCCTAACCCAGTCTCACACCCTGTCCAAACAGATCCTCTCCCCTCTCCACAATCACCCACTTCATCCATTCACTACCAACGCACCAAAAAGAAACCAGCCCAATGAACCACCTCCTCTGTTCCCTCTCAACAGGGTTCAGTTGTAAAAGAAGCAACCCCTGCTGCCTCTCCTATTTTGGGAGCAGGTTCAGCTCATTTGGAGCCTGCTTCACTCCAATCTGAGTCAACCCCAAGTCAGTCTAGACCCTCTGGTTCCTCCCAACAGGAACCAGTTGTACAAAAGGAGATACCCACATCAACTATCCCAGCCTCCCAACAGGCTGAGGATATTGAAAGACAAGAGTCCTCTCCACTCCATACTGTGTCCACACTGTCCCCCACTCATATCTCCTCACACCCTGAGTCTGCACGAGGTGCCCACGCTGCTGGTATAGACCAATCAGCAGCTCAGCCTCAAACTTCTGCTCCCCATGATACAGCTGTTCTACACCAAACAGCTGCTGAGGGACCATCAACCCAAGCTGATGAACCTCAGGGATCATATCATCCCTCTGGTGAGGCTGCTCCCTCCATGCAAATTCCATCAGCAGGTTTCACCACTGCTGATGTTGAAATGCATATCCCATCTCCCAATGATGAGGTGTCTTTAGACCAAGGCACTGCAGGGGGAACCACCATTGGTCTTCATGAGGGTGTTGCAACACAAGCAGCATCTGAAAGGCCCCAAACATCCTCCTCTTCTCCTGGTGATGCAGCTACAGCCGCTGCTGAAGGACCCTTTGATCCCTCCAAACTGGGCCATCTTACTTTTGCCCAGGCTATGGAGCTTCTGTCTAAAGTTCCTTTTCCCTCTCCATCACATCCTCAAACACCAGCCTCATCATCTTACTCTCCATCTACCCACTCAAAACAATCTACCCATACACCTCCATCTCCCAAAGACCTGCCTTTGAAGGATCAGCTTTCTTTACTGGCCAACAAAGTTGGTTCTTTGGAAAACACCATGCACTCTCTACCCTCCATCATATCAGACTCTGTGTCTGCACAGCTTCAGGGGTTCTTTGATTCGTTCAAGGCCTCTTTCCCTACCACTCCACAGCCTGATCACTCTCCACAGCTGTTAGCACTCACTGCTCAGCTGCAAACTGTGTCCACCTCCCTCTCCTCTATTCTTTCCATTCAGCAGGACACTGTGTCATCAATGACAGCTATTTCCCAACAGCTGTCATCACTTCTTACTTCTTGCAACTCTACCCTTCCAGCCACTCTGGCTAGCTTACAAGCTATAATTGGCTCCCTTTCTAACTCTGTGTCATCAGATCTTGCTGATGTGCGAGATTCTCTAGAACTTCATCTTGCACAGCTACAATCTCTGCTGTTCACAGCGTCTGACAGAGAACACATTGTTAAGCTCACATCCTTTGCTGATTCCCACTCCACTTCTCTTCAGACCTGTCTTTCCCAGCTTGCTGAGGTGAAGGATAACTTGGCTTACTTAGTGACTAGCCTTGTTGGTCCTAAACCTTCTACTAAACCTGCTGGCAAGCCTGCTGACTTTGTGTCTTCAGGCAGGCCAGGTGTTGAAGTCGCTGCTTCATCTCCTTCAAAGGGGGAGAAGTCATCTGCCTCGAAGAGTAAGTCTAAGGGGGAGAAAACTTCTTCTCCTAAGGAGTTACCAGTGTCTGCAACTCACACTGGTCAGCCAGCAGATGTCTTTGAAACAGGTACAGCTGAAGGTGCCTCTCAAGCTACTATGCCTACTCAGGCTGTCTCTCCAATCCCTGCTCAGTCTAAGGGGGAGGAAGCCATTCCTGAGGACAGGCCTAGCAGTAAAAGGAGGCACTTAATTCTATCTGAAGAAGAAGAAGAAGAAGAAGAGGAAATTCCTGAGGCTGCTGTCACTACAGCAGCAGCTAAAGGAAAAGAAAAGGCAGCTGATGATCCCATACAGCAGAAACAGGCAGAAATTCAATTTCACAAGGCCAGGGCTAAAGAGATGGGTCTTCCTATGCACAAGTACTTTGAGTTTAGAGAAGAACAGCTTCAAGCTCTGGAGGAATTGAGAAAAGAATAAGAATCTGCTAAAGCTACTAAATCCTTTGCACTTCAAGAAGCAAAGAAAATTAAAATGTCTACCTTGGAGGTGCAAAAGAAAATAATGGAAGCTGCTAGACAATCAGCAGGGGAGAAAGAGAAGGAAGTAGAGAAAGGTACTCAGGTCTCTGTGACCAAATCAACAGTACCCCATGCAAGAGCTCAATACCACTTTGACAACTTGGCTAGGAAAAAGTTTAATGATGTTGCTGAAAGAAGGCTAGCCAATGAAGCAATTGTCAAAGCTGTCCCTATATCAAGGAAAGGCAGTTAGTGGAAGCTTAAAATAACAAGGATGGGTGCAACAGGCCCAGAATTGGAAACTTATGACCACACTGATGTAGCTCAGATGGGATACAGGGAGTGGATTGAGCTGGCAGTTGCCCTGAGTGAATCAAAGTCTGAAACTGCTAAACAAATCAGGGCATATGTCAAGAAGTTGATGGAAAGAGTAAAGGATCTTGGCCTGATTTCTAAGGAAGTTAGTGAAGGTGTCTTTGTGACACATCCAAAAATAAAGGCCAGGAGGACAAGGAAGGACACAGAGATGGAGCTACTCCTTACACTGATTGAACAGGGCGACTATGCCATTGAAATAAAAGGAGTTGATCATAGCCTGCCTAAAGGAATAGAGTTTGAAGATGGCAAGGTTATTGAAGAACCTGAACTGGGGTTATTCTTTGTAGATCCTTTAACTCAGAAGAAGTGCTTCCAAAGAGCCTCAGAGCTGTACAAAGTTGATCTAAGACAACTTGCCGCCTTAAGACTTGCAGCTTCATTTAGGCAGTCTTGCAAATGGAGAGCAGCTGTCTGGGATCAGCTCAGAGGCTTCCATGAAAGAGGTGAGCTCAATGATCCCAAGTTCATGGTCATCAGAAGTGAAGTTGAGGAACTTGAGGAAACAAGAGAAGAAATGGAAAAGATGTTCCAGGATCCCTCTCCACTGGAGTAAAGTCCACCTGCCATCTGGGCAGGTGAAGAATGGAAGCTGTCCATCAGTTGGACAGGCTTGCCGTTTTCTGCTCCCAACAAAAACAGTCCAATGTACATCAGTTGTACTTTATTTACATTTGTTGTAATTTCCTTTACATTAGTTGTAATATACATCAGTACATCAGTTGTACTTTTGTAAGAACATGTGTTGTTCTAATGTAATCAAAATTCAGTGTATATATAAACTGATCTTTTACTTTATGTTAATGCTGTAATTTTATTTCAGCAAATGTACTGTAAAAATATATAGTGATTTTTTGATAAGACCAGCTTAGACTGGTTATTGCAAATAGGGGGAGATTGTTAGGCACAAAAAGGCCTCAGTCAAACCTGTTCTACATCTGAGGGGGAGATTTATAATCAAACTGTTGGGAAATAGTTTAAGTACATTCAAGCTGTTAGTTTAGACTTCTCAGACTGTTAGTAGATTTTACTTGTAAATCCAAAGTTCATGCTGCTAGTTGAAGAAACTCGAGCTGCCAGTGTAAAAGTTCAAACTGCCAGAGCAAAACTACTCAAGCTGCTCAGATCATGCTGTCAAGAGATTCAAGCTGCTCAACAGTTTCAGAAACAGAAAGTGCTGATTTTCAGGAAACGATATCTACATGAAGATTCCAGCATATCTACTATCATAGAAGTCATAGTTCGTCAAGGAAACATATCAAGAAGCAATATAAATACAGAGAATAGGTCGTCCTATTAAGAGAGGAGTTTCTGCATATTTTGAGTCTGTAATTGCTTTATTGATTAAGTTTTCATAAGCCTCTAAGGTTGTAAAACCCTAAGAACAGTTTGTGTTCTTCGTCTAATCAAACAGATTAGAGGTGATTGTAATTGATGAATTCATCAATACAAACAGTCTTGATTAATTCCTGTGTGTTTATTTATTATTGATTCTGAAAGTTTTTGTCAAAATAATTAAGTGTTATTCCGCTAACTTCTTGATTAAACTTTGATTCAAAGCAAGATTATTGATTTATACTCTGATAAATTCAAATCAGTTAGTCTTGGTAATTCATATTTTAGATCCTGTCAAGTGGTATCAGAGCCAGGTTTGTCAAACCAGGTTGTTCAAATCAGGTTTTTCAAACCAGGTTACTCTTCGTTTTTCAAAGCCAAAAACTTTCTTTTAAATTTTTAATCTTTTACAATGGAATTTGAAAATAGCAGCAGTGGATCTGGGCAAGGACTCAAAGTGCCTATGCTCAAGCCCACTGAGTTTGAGATGTGGAAACTCAGGATTCAACAGCATATTCAATTCATTGATTATGCCATATGGGAAGCTGTTGAATTTCCTCCTGTAGTTGATCCAGAACTTGATGATGAGGGGAAACCAGTCAAAACTCCTCCAAAAACTGAACTTGAAAGGAAGGCTAGAATGAATGAAGTGAAAGCACTTACACTATTACAAATAGCATGGTGTTCAAAAGTTTCCTAAACAACAGCAGGTAAGAGGAAATCAGAGGAACAAGAACCAGAAATTGTCAGAAAAGTCTGGTGTTCCAATTCAAACTGTCAAAAGATGTTTTCACTGTGGAAGGAAGAATCACTTAGCTAAGGATTGTTTTTACAAACCAGCTGTTGCAAAACAGACTGTGCATCACACAAAATCAAATCCTATTCAGGAAAAGCACTCAAAAGTGAATCCTTCCACAGCAGCTCCAAAGAAAACAGTTGATCACATATTCTCAAAAGTTAATAAAAAACAGTCCACACATCAAAAACAAGTTTTGGCAAAGCCTAAATCAAGTTTTAAACAAATGTGGTGTGTCAAGGACAAATCTGTTGCTCAAACTGCTAATGCAAAAGATCAGACTGCTAAGTCAAAATCTGATGTTGTTAGTGCAAAAACTGAAACTGTTAGCACTACAAACACAGCTCAAGCTGCTGGGCATCAAACTGGAGCTGCTAGTGAATCATCTGAGACTCTCAGAAGAAAAGATGATCAAAATAGTTGGATACCTCATATTATCACTAAATACTCTCCAAAGACTCCATCAGTAGATCTCACCAAATATAAGAAGTCAAAAACAGTTTTTAGTTATGTCAATGTACAAGGCCAACCCAAAACCAATTTGGTTTGGGTTTACTCCACTACTAACTAAGCTGTTATTTGTGCAGGGCAACCACAGGTCTCCTCATAGAACAAGATGGCATCTGGACAGTGGATGCTCTAGGCACATGACAGGCAATTCTGAATGCTTGTCAAATTTCAAAGGTTTTGATGGAGGTTTTGTTGCATTTGGAGGCAACTCAAAAGGAGGTAAGGTTACAGGTAAAGGTACTGTTAATGCAGGCAACATGACATTCCATGATGTTCTGTATGTTGAACAGCTTAAGTACAATTTATTGAGTGTCTCTCAAATCTGTGACAAACAAAACATTGTTCTGTTCACAGATTCTGAGTGCATTGTTCTTTCAAAGGATTTCAAAGTTCCTTGTTTTACTAAGAACACCAAGAAAGGACAATGTTTACTGCCTGGACACAGATCTCTTGACTAAATCAAATACTTTAAGCTGTTTAATATCCAAAGCATCATCAAATGAGTCTGCTCTTTGGCATAAAAGGATGTGTCACATGAACTTCAAGTCCATGAATGCTTTAGTTAAAAAGAATCTGGTAAGAGGATTACCACAAAAGGAGTTCATTTGTGATGATCATTGTGTAGCATGTCTTAAAGGTAAGCAACACAAAACTTCTCATAAGGCCAAAGAAGTAAATTCAATCTCATCTGTTCTTCAGTTGTTACATATGGATCTATTTGGTCCAACATCTGTTTTGAGTTTGAATAAAAGGGCATACTGTTTAGTCATTGTTGATGATTTCACCAGATTTACTTGGGTTTACTTTCTTAGGTCCAAAGATGAAACTGCTGAGCTAGTTAAGTCTTTTATCCTTAAGATAGAAAACCAATCCAATTCCAAAGTTAAGGTGATAAGATCAGACAATGGAACTGAATTTAAAAATCAAATTCTAAACAGTTTCTGTGAGTCCAAAGGCATTGCTAGACAATATAGTGCACCAAGAACACCACAGCAAAATGGTGTAGCTGAAAGAAAGAATAGAACATTAATTGAGGCTGCTAGAACAATGCTAGCTGATTCAAATATGCCAATGACTTTCTGGGCAGAAGCTGTTAATACAGCCTGTTATGTTCTAAATAGGGTTCAAGTTGTCCAATCTCAAGGAAAAACTCCCTATGAGTTATTCCATAACAGAAGTCCCCTAATAGCTTTCTTCAAGCCTTTTGGATGCCCATGTACTATTCTTCACACTAAGACTCACTTAGGGAAGTTTGAGAGTAAGGCTGAAGAAGGATTCTTTGTAGGATACTCAACTCAAAGCAAAGCCTATAGAGTATACAACAGTGTGTCTAAAACAATTGAAGAAAGTGCCAATGTTGAATTTAATGAAAATACTGCTAATATCAAAGGCACTGGTCCTGATTGGTTGTTTGATTTAGATTCACTAACAAATTCTCTGAGCTTTGTTGAGTATACTGCAGAAGCTGATGCATACAGGGTTGAAGCTGCTAACACAAACTCTCATGCTGCCAATACAATTTCTCATGCTGTTGGCACAAAGTTTCAGACTGCTGCAGATTAAACAAGTTGGGATGATTTCAACACTCTACCACTTCTGTCGTGTGATCCTCCAGGGGTCATGAATGCTCCACTTAATGCAAATCCAGACACTGAAGTGCCATTCCCAAGTCCTGACAGCACAGCTCCATCACAAAAGGAAACAGTCCCAGTTTCTAGGCTAGCAGTCCCAACAGCTTCTCATGCTGTTAGCCTAGAAACTCAAGCTGTTCCAGAAACTGAACCATTCGCTGGTTCTGATGGAGATGATACAAACCTTGGAACTTCTTTTCAAACAGAGAGAGAGCCCACACTAAGAGTTCACAAGTATCACCCTCTCTATCAAATACTGGGTGATCCAAGCACTCCTGTTCAAACAAGGAAAATGGTTCACAATGAGACTGCTGCTGCTGAACAATCAGTTCCTGAATTCAGTCTAGCTGCTTTTGAACATGCCTGTTTCATGTCTCAACTAGAACCCAAAAAGGCATCAGAAGCATTAAAAGATTCAACCTGGATTGAAGCCATGCAAGAAGAGCTTTTACAGTTCAAAATTCAGAATGTATGGACTCTGGTGGATCTTCCTAAAGGTAAGAGAGCAATAGGTACAAGATGGGTGTTCAGAAACAAGAAGGATGATAGAGGGATAGTCATCAAGAACAAAGCAAGACTAGTAGCACAAGGGTACACTCAAGAAGAAGGAATAGATTATGATGATGTCTTTGCTCCAGTAGCAAGAATTGAAGCCATCAGACTGTTTCTAGCATATGCAAGTTTCAAAGGATTTAAAGTGTATCAAATGGATGTTAAGTCTGCTTTCCTGTATGGGACAATTGAAGAGGAAGTGTATGTGTGTCAACCTCCTGGTTTTGAAGACTACAAGTATCCAGACAGGGTGTACAAGCTAGACAAAGCTCTCTATGGTCTTCACCAAGCCCCCAGAGCATGGTATGACACACTGTCATCATATCTTCTACAGAATGGATTCAAGAGAGGCACTCTGGACAAAACACTTTTCACTAAATCCATCAAAGCTGAGATTCTTCTTGTCCAAATATATGTTGATGACATCATCTTTGGCTCAACTAATGATGGATATGGGAGTGACGAAGAAAGTCCATCATGTCATGGAACGGTTGAAGGTCTGAGTGCTTTAGAGAGTAGGGAAGACAGTTGTGTTCTTTGACAAACTCCATGGATGATCAAACGAAGGGTTTAGGGTTTGCAAAGAAGTGTGTGTGAATCGTTCAGAGAGAAAAGAAAGGCCGTGGAAGAAATTTGGTAACTGGTAGTTACAACTGAACGAAACTGGGACCTTTAAAGGTTTTGAAAAAGGTTGGGTCCCGCGCACACACATTTTAAAATTACCTAACTACCCTGCACATTTTGACAGATCAAGTGAATAACTAACAGTCCGAGAAAATGAACTAGCAGCTTGAGAAAATACTCAAGCTGTTAGTTGAAAATTTTGCATCTTTTCAATGGAACAGTGACTCCCCCTTAAATAGTCTGATGGCTTCAATTCTTGCTACTGGAGCAAATACATCATCATAATCTATGCCTTCTTCTTGAGTGTACCCTTGTGCTACTAGCCTTGCCTTGTTCTTGATGACTATCCCTCTCTCATCTTTCTTGTTTCTGAACACCCATCTTGTACCAATTGCTCTCTTACCTTTAGGAAGATCCACCAGAGTCCATACATTCTGAATCTTGAACTGTAGGAGCTCTTCTTGCATAGCTTCAATCCAGGATGAATCTTTTAATGCTTCTGATGCCTTTTTAGGTTCTAGTTGAGACATGAAACAGGCATTTTCAAAGGCAGCTAGGCTGAATTCAGGAACTGTTTGTTCAGCAGCAGCAGTCTCATTTTGAACCATCTTCCTTGTTTGTACAGGAGTGCTTGGATCACCCAGTATTTGATTAAGAGGATGATACTTGTGAATCCTTAGTGTAGGCTCTCTCTCTGTCTGAAAAGAGGATCCAAGATTTGTATCATCTCCATCAGGATCAGTGAATGATTCAGTTTCTAGAACAACATGACTTGAATCTGAGACTGTTTCCCTTTGTGTTGGAGCTGTTCTCTCAGGACTTGAGAGTGGCACTTCAGTGTCTGGAGTTGTATCCTGTGAAGCATTCAGAACCCCTGGAGGGTCACATGACAGAAGTGGAAGAGTGACATATTCATCCCATGTGGTTGAATCTGCAGCAGTTTGAAACTTTGTGCCAACAGCTTGAGAAATTGTATTGGCAGCATGAGAATTTGTGTTGGCAGCATGAGAATTTGTATTGGCAGCTTCAACCCTGTATGCATCAGCTTCTGCAGTATACTCAACAAAGCTCAGAGAATTTGTTAGTGAATCTAAATCAAACAACCAATCAGGACCAGTGCCTTTGATATTAGCAGTATTTTCATTAAATTTAACATTGGCACTTTCTTCAATGGTTTTTGACACACTGTTATATACTCTATAGGCTTTGCTTTGACTTGAGTATCCTACAAAGAATCCTTCTTCAGCCTTACTTTCATACTTCCCTAAGTGAGTCTTAGTGTGAAGAATAGTACATGGGCATCCAAAAGGCTTGAAGAAAGCTATTAGGGGACTTCTGTTATGGAATAACTCGTAGGGAGTTTTCCCTTGTGATTGAACAACCTGAACCCTATTCAGAACATAACAGGCTGTATTAACAGCTTCTGCCCAGAAAGTCATTGGCAGATTTGAATCAGCTAACATTGTTCTAGCAGCCTCAATTAAGGTTCTGTTCTTTCTTTCAGCTACACCATTTTGCTGTGGTGTTCTTGGTGCACTATATTGTCTGGCAATGCCTTTGGACTCACAGAAACTGTTTAGAATGTGATTTTTGAATTCTGTTCCATTGTCTGATCTTATCACCTTAACTTTTGAGTTGGATTGGTTTTCTATCTTAAGGATAAAAGATTTAACTAGCTCAGCAGTTTCATCTTTGGACCTAAGAAAGTAAACCCAAGTAAATCTGGTGAAATCATCAACAATAACTAAACAGTAAGCCCTTTTATTCAAACTCAAAACAGATGTTGGACCAAATAGATCCATATGAAGCAACTGAAGAACAGATGAGATTGAATTTACTTCTTTGGCCTTATGAGAAGTTTTGTGTTGCTTGCCTTTAAGACATGCTACACAATGATCATCATAGATGAACTCCTTTTGTGGTAAGCCTCTTACCAGATTCTTTTTTACTAAAACATTCATAGACTTGAAGTTCATGTGACACATTCTTCTATGCCAAAGAGCAGACTCATTGGATGATGCTTTGGATATCAAACAGCTTAAAGTATTTGATTTAGATAAAAGAGCTGTGTCCAGACAGTAAACATTATTCTTTCTTGGTGTTCTTAGTAAAACAAGATTTTCAGGAACTTTGAAATCGTTTGAAAGGACAATGCACTCAGAATCTGTGAACAGAACACTGTTCTGTTTGTCACAGATTTGAGAGACACTTAGTAAATTATACTTAAGCTGTTCAACATACAAAACATCATGGAATTTCATGTTGCCTGCATTAACAGTACCTTTACCTGTAACCTTACCTCCTTTTGAGTTGCCTCCAAATGCAACAAATCCTCCATCAAAACCTTTGAAATTTGACAAGCACTCAGAATTGCCTGTCATGTGCCTAGAGCATCCACTGTCCAAATGCCATCTTGTTCTATGAGGAGACCTGTGGTTGCCCTGCACAAATAACAGCTCAGTCAGTAGTGGAGTAAACCCAAACCAAATTGGTTTTGGGTTGGCCTTGCATATTGACATAACTAAACACTGTTTTTGACCTTTTATATTTTGTGAGATCTACTGATGGAGTTTTTGGAGAGTATTTAGTGAGGATATGAGGTATCCAGTTATTTTGATCATCTTTTCTTCTAACAGTCTCAGATGATTCACTAGCAGTTCCAGAATGATGCTTAACAGTCTGATCTGTGATTTTAGTGCTAACAGCTTCAGATTTTGCATTAACAGCTTCAGAATTTGGCTTAGCAGATTGATCTTTTGCATCAGCAGTTTGATCTGAGAATCTGTCCTTGACACACCAGATTTGTTTAAAACTTGATTTAGGCTTTGCCAAAACTTGTTTTTGATGTGTGGACTGTTTTTTATTTACTTTTGTAAACCTGTGATCAACTGTTTTCTTTGGAACTGATGTGGAAGGTTTCACCTTTGAGTGCTTTGCCTGAATAGGATTTGATTTTGTGTGATTCTCAGTCTGTTTTGCAACAGCTGGTTTATAAAAACAATCCTTGGCTAAGTGATTCTTCCTTCCACAGTGAAAACACCTTTTGACAGTTTGAATTGGAGAACCAGACTTTTCTGTCAATTTCTGGTTCTTGTTTCTCTGAATTCCTCTTATCTGCTGCCGTTTAGGAAACTTTTGAACACCATGCTTTTGACATGTGCAGACAGGAACAGTTTTACCTCTTTTATTTCCTTTTGATGAAGATGCAGTGTTACAGTTAGAATGTACAGAAACTTGTGGAATAACATTGCATACACTCATCTTCTCTTTTCCTTTCTTACTGGGAGCTTGGACCTCTATGGGTGCACTCATTGTGTCACAGTCTCTATTTTGAATCTTATCTTCCTTTGAATCAGGACTGTTATCAAGGATAGGATCTACAATAGTCATAGACTCATCTAGTGGTTCATTAACAAGTCTATCAGCAACCTCACTCATTGGATGAATGTACTTGTTGTTGTATGGAGGTGGAGTGGCTCTGTATCCTATTCCTTCTTTGGGATTAACCTGAGATTTTACTCTATCTTTAAATTGGACTTCCATTAGGTGTTCCAGCTTTTGATTTGCTAACTTGAAGTTTCCTAGATCTATGTTGACAGATTCTAGTTTCTTATTAGCCTCTAACACCTTTTGTTCAGTCTCTTCTACCTTTTTATTCAAAGATTCTATTTTCTTATTTAGCTCCTTTTTCTCCCACTCATGATAGGTTCGATCATATCCCATTTGAATCTCATTATCCTTATAATCATTGATCTGTTTTTCCAGATCTTCTATGGCTTGCATGTATTCATATCTCCTTTCTTCCATCTTAGCTAGAGTTTTGCACATGCTCTCATTATGATCTCTGTACTTTTTAACCATATTTTTGCATGATTGAGAGCAGAGTTTAGAATTTACCTCAGATGGTAGTTCAGTTGAGGAGACATTTGATGTTTCTGCCATTAGAGCTTGATTTTGAAATTCTTCCTCTGTCTGATCACTTCAGTCAAACACATTGTCTTCTTGGGAGACAAGTGTTGTTGATGATGATGTCTGATTGGGCTGTGAAATCCTTGATGGCTGTTGACTTTGAGATCTGCATTCTCTGGCAAAGTGACCAAGCTTATGACATTTATAGCATTCAACTTTTGATTTATCAAAAGCTGGTTTGCCTTCTGTTCTGGCTTGAAAATTGGTCCTTCCAGTTCTTTTAAGAAATCTTTTGGCCCTCATGGTCAGCATTGCATGTTGCCACTTTAAATCCATCTCTTCAAGATCATCTGAATGAATTTGTTCCAAGTCTTCAACATTTAGAGCAAATAGTCCATCATTGGCAACAAAAGCCTCATAGTGGGTTTCATTAGAGCTGCCATCACCACCTGAAAAAGAATCACAGTTATTTGATTTTTCAGAAGACAGAAGAGCAGTATTGTGATTATAAGAAAAGGATTTCTTTTTAGCATCAATCTCAGTCTCAAACACTCTTAGACTGTTATACAAATCATCCAGTTCTATCTCATCAAGAGTGTCTTTTGTTCTCCATTGTGCAGCATAGACTGTCCATTCTTCTCCAAGAGATCTGAGAAACTTTCTGTTGACTTCATCTTGATCCAGATTGACTCTCACAGTTCACTTATCAGCTTGTTGAACCTGTCAAAAATTTGAGTAAGGTTTTCATTCTTGCCACCAGAAAAGTTCTCATACTGCTGTTTCAAGAGATCCTTTTGATTTCTCTTGGTACTGGCATTACCAGCAAACCTTTTCTCTAAGGCATTCCAAAGAGAATGAGCAGTATAAAACTTTTTGAACTGATGTTGATAAGCATTAGGAATGGCTATTTGTAAAAGTGTAAGTGCTTTCACTTCATTCATTCTAGCCTTCCTTTCCAGTTCAGTTTTTGGAGGACTTTTGACTGGTTTTCCCTCATCATCAAGTTCTGGATCAACTACAGGAGGAAATTCAACAGCTTCCCATATGGCATAATCAATGAATTGGATATGCTGTTGAATCCTGAGTTTCCACATCTCAAACTCAGTGGGCTTGAGCATAGGCACTTTGAGTCCTTGCCCAGATCCACTGCTGCTATTTTCAGATTCCATTGCAAAAAGATTAACAATTTAAAAGAAAGTTTTCGACTTTGAAAAACAAAGAACGACCTGTGGCTCTGATACCACTTGTCAGGATCTAAAACTAATTAACCAAGACTAACTGATTTGAATTTATCAGAGTATAAATCAATAATCTTGCTTTGAATCAAAGTTTAATTAAGAAGTTTGCGGAATAACACTTAATTATTTTAACAAAAACTTTCAGAATCAACAATGCATAAAACACAAGAAGTAGTAAAGACTGTTTGTATTGCTGAATTCAATGATTACAATCACCTCTAATCTGTTTGATTAGACGAAGAACACAAACTGTTCTTAGGGTTTTACAACCTTAGAGGCTTATGAAAACTCAATCAACAAAGCAATTACAGACTCAAATATGCAGAAAACTCCTATACAATAGAAAGACCTATTCTATGTATTTATATTGCTTCTTGATATGTTTCCTTGACGAACCATGACTTCTCTGATAGTAGATATGCTGGAATCTTCATGTAGATATCTTTTCCTGAAAATCAGCACTTTCTGTTTATGAAACTGTTGAGCAGCTTGAATCACTTGACAGTATGAACTGAGCAGCTCGAGTTGATTTACTCTGGCAGCTTGAACTTTTACACTGGCAGCTCGAGTTTCTTCAACTAGCAGCATGAACTTTGGATTTACATATAAACTCTACTAACAGTTTGAGAAGTCTAACTAACAGTTTGAACATACTTAAACTATTTCCCAACATCAACATAAAAACCCTTGGTGATTTTAGGGTTTTTCGAAATAAAATATCAAGAACAGTTGATCAGTTCGTAAAATTCAATTTCAGAATCAAAATTTCACCCCTAAAGCTCTGATACCAATTGTGAATTATAGTTTCTAAATCAATCATACAACAATTTAATATCAAGAACAACAACAGTAATCGCAACTAACCGAATGATTGTATTTCCAGAAAAGTCGATTACAAAATGATGATCTTCACAAACTGCTAGTAACCGTTTCTGAATTCTATGTGTGCCCAAAAAGTGAAATGTCAGATCTATCTATTTTAGAAAGTCAAACTTCCTATTTATACACAACTACACAACTATCAACTATTTACACAATAAACCCTTTAAATTACATTCCATCAACTAAAATATATTCTAACAAACACTCTATGTAGAAAATCATATAATCTTGGTAGATTATCATGTAATCTACGTAGAATATATAATACTTGACATTCTACACGACATTCTACGTAGATTATATGATCATCTACGTAGATTAACATTATTATTCATAATCTATGTAGAATGTTACATAGAATGATATGTAAGAACACAGCAGATTATCATGTAATCAACGTAGAATATATGATACTTGACATTCTACACAACATTCTACGTAAATTATACGTAGATTACATGATAATCTACGTAGATTACAGATAATAGTACTGTTAATCTACATAAAAAGATATAGAATTATATAACATTCTATATAGACACGTTATATTTCTATATAGAATACGTTAAATTTTTAGCAATTAAAAAATTTTCTATATAGAAATTGTTTTTTTTCATAAAAAACCTTTTTTTTTCTATTAAAATCTATTCTAATAAAAGAAAGAGAAAATGAAAATGAAAAAAAGTATGAGAGTGAAAGAGAAAAAACAGATTCTTTTTTTCCAAAAATATTATTTTCACATATTTTCAAGATTCTCCACTATCAAAGTTCTAAAAAATTACAAAAATGTCATCCAATATATTAACCATTGATTCTATTAATCCAAATGCCATAAAAGGTTCTTAAGTTCTCACAATATTTATGTTTCTCAATAAAACTCTTCCCTATATACGTGTGTATATATATAAAGATATAAATATATATATATATATATATATATATATATATATATATATATATAAAAGTTTATTATTATTACGTCTAAGTAAAATTACAAAGATAAATTTAAACTATTATCTATGACAGAGAAATTAAAATTAAAGATAAATCATCACTAATATTATTGATTAGATGGTCCCATTCATGTTTTAGGTATTTAAGTAAAATTAACTAATTATTATAACTATTATTTATGAAATGTAAATTGAAAGATATTAATTATTAATTGATACAAGAATTTATCATCAACATTTATTATATAAAAGTTTATTGTTATTATTATTATTTACTTTGTAAATAAATTATATAATAAGTTATTACATGTATACTTATTATTGTCGTTTATTACATTGGACTCAACTTATATATATATATATATATATATATATATATATATATATATATATATATATATATATATATATATATATATATATATATATATATATATATATATATATAGTCGGGTTCAAAAAAGTACCTCTCGAAATCAAGTGCACCCGAATGTACCAACCTTAAAAAACTTTTTTTTAAATGTTTTTTTTATCATAACCATGTTTAATTTAATGTTATACACATGATATATGAATTTCACATACATTCACACTTTCTGTGTCCTTAAAAATTATGTGAATGCTCAATGCATATTTATGTGAATGGTCATCCATGTGAATGGTCATTTCACACCATGTGAATGGTGTGAATGACCATTCACATGATCTTTTTTTACCATTCACAAGATTTATGATGTTGCTTCTTTTGAAAAAAAATCTTATAATGTTGTCTTATACATGTCTATTCAAAAAAAATATATGTGAATGATCATTCACATTATGGTACGTTGGTACGTTGAGTACGCTGGAATCTTATAGATACGCTGATGAACCTGATTCTATATATATATATATATATATATATATATATATATATATATATATATAGGGAGAATTTCATATATACCCCTCTAAAACTTCATAATATCATATATATACCCAACCTAAAATTTTAATATCATATATATCCCTCCTAAACATCATAATATCATATATACCCAATATTAGTTATTAATATCACATATATCCCTCTTAAACATTATTAATATCATATATACCCAAATTCATTAATTTATTTATTTTTAAACATTTAAAACTCATAATTAATATTGCATATTAATTAATGACCATTACACCCTTACTCATTTCTTCTTTCAACTAAACTTCAAATTTATCATATTTATCCAACTTAAATTAAAATATCATATCCCTTTTAATAATTTTATATAATTTATTTTTGTAAACTTTACTAAATAAATTCTTCAAACTAAAACAAATTAACATTAAAAATAAAAAAAAGTAATATTATGTTTTTGCTTGTTTGTAATCAAATTGTATCGTCTTATTATATTTTCTTATTTGTTTTTTTTACTACAGTAATCTATATACATATTATATTCTTTTTTTCGTTTTCTTTTCGAACTTTATAGTTCCATCACATTTTGTTTGTTTTTAACCATTTATTTATAATAAAAAGCTAATTTACTAATAATATACAAATTTCATCCGGTAAATTTAATATTAAAATATTTTCTAGTTTTATTAAATAAATTATTATAAAACTGGACTCTATATATATATATATATAATGTTATCGTTAACACAAAATATACATAATTAATTACATCGGACAACAAGTTATAATTTATATACTAGATTAAATATAAAAATTAAAAAAAGTAAAGTAATAAACAATAATTATAAAACGAATGCAAACTTGAAAAAAATTTGAAACTAATGTATTAGAAAACCAAAAATATACACTAAATTAAAAAACTATAAAATTCTAAAAGAAAAAGAAAAGAAAGAACATAATACGTAATCAATTAATTTTATATAGATTACTGTTTAAAAAAACAAATAAAAAAATATAATAAGACGATACGATTTAATTACAAAAGAGAAAAACACAATGCAATTTTTTTATTTTTATTTTTAATGTTAATTTGTTTTAGTTTGGAAAATTTATTTATTAAAGTTTACAAAAATAATTTATATAAAATTATTAAAAGGGATATGATATTTTAATTTAACTTGGATAAATATGATATTTTGAAATTTAGTTGAAAGAAGAAATGATTAAGGGTATAATGATCATTAATTAATAAGCAATATTAATTATGAGTTTTAAATATTATAAAAATTATTAAATTAATGAATTTGGGTATATATGATATTATTGATGTTTAAAAGGGATATATGTGATATTAATAATTAAAATTAGGTATATATGATATTATGATGTTTAGGAGGGATATATATGATATTAAAATTTTAAGCTGGGTATATATGATATTTTGAAGTTTTGAAAGGGTATATATGAAATTCTCCCATATATATATATATATATATATATATATATATATATATATATATATATATATATATATATATATATATATATATATATATATATATATAGAGAGAGAGAGAGAGAGAGAAAGTCAGGTTCAAAAAAGTACCTCTCGAAATCAAGTGCACCCAAAGGTACCAACCTTAAAAAACTTTTTTTAATATTTTTTTCTTATAACCATGTTTAATTATTGTTATACGGATGATATATAAATTTCACATACATTCACACTTTCTGTGTCCTTAAAAATTATGTGAATGCTCAATGCATATTTATGTGAATGGTCATCCATGTGAATGGTCATTTCACACAATGTGAATGGTGTGAATGACCATTCACATGATTTTTTTTTACCATTCACAAGATTTATGATGTTGCTTCTTTTGAAAAAAAGTCTTATAACGTTGTCTTATACATGTTTATTTAAAAAAATATGTGTGAATGATCATTCACATTAGGGTACGCTGGGTACGCTGGAATCTTATAGGTACGCTGATGAACCTGATTATATATATATATATATATATATATATATATATATATATATATATATATATATATATATATATATATATATATAGTTGGGATCATTGCAGAACCTTAGTTTAATGTAGAATTAAAGAACCAATCTAAACCATTGGATGATAATATCACACTAGGAATAAGATGGTAATTATGTAATTAACATTGAATTAATAGTAGCGCACCAAGTTTGACTGCCCACTTTGACCATTTTTTACTCTTTTAATATCGAATGTAGATGCAGTATTGCATATGAGTGATATATTATCACTTCGACGTTGAATATGTGATATAAACTGTAATTCGACATCGAATGATCTTTATATAATATATTGAATGGTCGACTGGGTATAAAAAATTTACAAAAAATAAACACGTAATATTTTTTTGAAAAAAAATATATCATGACTGTTCTCGTTAAATCCACCAACTTTGACTACTAATTTTGACCATTATTTTGACTCTGTTAATATTGAATGTATATGCAGTGTTGTATCGACGTTGAATATACAATATCAAGTGTTCATTCGACATTGAATGATCTCGTCATGCTATATTGCATTGTGGTCTGGATAAAAAAAAAATTTACGAAAAAAAAACACGTAAATTTTTTTGAAAAAAAATATATCATGACCGGTCTCGTTTTAAAGAGTATAAAATTCTCGTTTTTATGGTATAATTTTTTTGATTTAAAAATTAATCATATTAACGTTATTTTAATTTAAAGAAATAGGATGTATTTTTTACTATAGTAGTGTAGCCGCGCAAAGCGACGGCGGCAGATATTTACATTTACATGACGTTTGTTTCATGGAATATAATTCAAAGAAATTCGAATTTAAATTTTGGTTATTAATATGTTTGGTGGTGAGGCTTAAAATAGTTTTTAGTATTGGTTAATGACGTGAAAGGAAGTGACCGAAAACCAGGTGTCACTACTTGCTATATCATGTACATGAACCGTGTATGTTTGATCCTATTTTTGTACTAACTTTTTGAGTCTTTTCTATGATTATTGAGTACTACAAAAGTCAAGAAAACCCATGAATTCATCATTGTGGATCATCCTGATGCTTTTATTGATGCCAATAACCCCTGCATAATGAATCAAGTTCATCATTGTACATATATCTCAACCATAAAGTACACCAACATAATTAAAATTTTAAAAAGTTACCCATCGTAACAACGCTCGCAAAGATTAAAGCCGAAAGTATGAAGAATTAGCCCCAAAAGCCAGCCATAATGGATACCAAGTTACCAACATGAGGTATAAAGCTGCAAGTGAAAAATGTCAAAATTATTATATCATTAAGAAAGGAAAAACTTTAAAAAGACGATTATTCTTATACACTTTGAAAGAATAAACAACTCGGTGGTTCATCAAGAGGCAAAAAGAAAAAAAAAAAACAGACCTTGTTTAGAAGTTATAATGAACAATCTATAAACTATGATCAAGAAACTGAAATGATCTATAAAGATCAATATAAATCTAAGCTACAACACCTTACAATCATATAGAGTTCACATCAACATACCTTATCATCTATGAAAACAAATCAATCTCAAGCTTCACAAAAATCCCCAACTCAAAAGGAAACTTAAAAAATTTCTTATGCCATATAACAATATTTAATGGGTACTAATTAATTGTTGTAATAATAAACCCATGAATCAAAAATCAAATCTTTAACGATATATGATCAGGAAAATTAAGTTAAGAGATTAAGGGATTACCTGAAAAGAGAAGTATGCAGAACAGTGATGAGCCAATATGGAAAAAGAACACTAAGAGCCACACAAGAGTGATTCCAAGCATAAGCATAGGCTAAAAAAGGAGTGCTAAATCATCATCAAGAATTGATGCCCCTATTATCATACCTTGAAAATCATATTTCAAATTCAAAACCTTCACAAACTATGAGTGTTATCAACTATTAAAAAAACTCAAGAACTGGAAGTACTTCTATTAGTAAAATAGTCATCACTACGACATATTTTGCACTATATATCCATTTTTGGCAAATTTGCAAAATAACAAATAATATTTTTAAAAATAAATTGTTTCCAATAAATCCATTTAAGTTGCATTTGAAGCACAAAGAAAGTAATCATATATCCAATGCCTTTCACATCCCTTCAAGTTACATTATGCTTGGTCATCCCATGTGACCAAGCATGATAAAAAATGTGTTGTTGTAACTATATGATGAATCAGACAATCCAAATGAATATCTAATGGAAGTGAAAGAGAGTTCAAGAAGTTTTCTACTTGTTTTATGCACAAAGGAGGTTGCTTAACAAACAATATTGGTATGCTGAACCTCCCTAAAAAGACACACACATAATGCTTATTATGAAGACCCAAAAATGTCGCTGATATATTTATGTCAGAACTGTTAAATATCCGAACAGATTCACATGACATGTAGAAAGCACATGCTGTATCTGCATATTAGTAGAATGATAAAGTCTTATATTATGAAAGTATAATGACATCAATAAAACAAATGAAAAAATGCATTATTAACTAATGACATAAACCTTTAAAGGTGAGGGTAGGGTGGCACCTAAGTGCAGCAGGCATGACCTCGGCCGCCCGTCACCCTCACTTACGTGCTTTTCTTCACCCATCACCTGCCAACCTCATCCCTCACCATGTCAAAACGTATGATTTTTATAGATTCTCATATTCACGGGTTCGGAAACCATACACTCACATGGGCACTTTCTTTATTATTAAACCATCCTAAAATGATAAAAAGATGCCTAGAAGGAGCTTGACATCCATGTCGGAAGAATGAAATGTGTTGAAGAATCAGATATCAAAAACTTACGGTATGTACAAGCCATAAAGAAGGAGACACTTCGAATGTACCCACCAGGTGCCTTAGCAGCACCACATGAGGCCATTGAGGCCTGCACTATTGGATATGAGATCACTTAGCACTGTGGATATGAGTGAGGGTTAGGCCTTTCCTTGCCAAGGTTAAACCACTTAAAGTGATCATCATTCCACGGCTTTATCCAGATCTCAATCAAAACCCTTGAGAGATCACTTAGTATGCATTTAGTAGGGTGGAATCATAATAATTATAGATAAATGAAAATGAATAGTTTGAAGCATTGTATCGCTGTAAAATTTGATAATCAATAATTTGATTTTCAAGACTAAAAATTCATTTATCTTGTTTTTTTAGCAAAATATGAAAATTTGAGTAAAAACTAATGAGAAAGAAGAATATAAGTTAATCTTCATTGCCATTTCGATTTCACTCTACCAAATACACACTTAGAGTATTCAAAAGTTGCGTGAAGATGTCATTGGCCTTACATCCAAGTACTGACTTCATTTTCCTCCTCCTAGCTCGCTCCACTATTCAAGTTGATCTTACCATAGATTTATCTATTTGATTTTTTAATTTTAGTTTGTCTTGATAAATAAAAAATGATCGATATAGAAAACAAATCATCCACCAGGTCGCA
Source organism: Centrapalus pauciflorus (assembly GCA_020465985.1). NCBI lineage: Eukaryota > Viridiplantae > Streptophyta > Magnoliopsida > Asterales > Asteraceae > Centrapalus > Centrapalus pauciflorus. The sequence goes on from JAANYP010001091.1 coordinate 23,526, forward strand.
CATTTAAAAGAAGACACATAATCTCAAGATGGTTCTCCATTGTAGTAGGGCTTTGTCCTAGCGATATCCAATGTACTTCATTATTAATTTGCACATTCAGTCACACTTGAAAGTTGAAACAAGATATATCATATATTTTGGGATAAAAGGTGTAGCGAAGATTTGTCAATGAATAAGAAAAAAAGATTAATCCTCCAACTCATAAATAAGTAAAAGTTGCCACCTGTATTAAACTACCATATGAATAGAAAGCCTTAATGTACTGAAATATATCAACTTACCAGTTGTGATCTGTCACCATGAACCATCAATCGTTGTTGCATCCACTGTTCAAGTGAATCGACTCCTTTGTTAGTGTCAACAAACACTAAGGTAAAAGGCTGCTGCAAAGATTTGATCAAAGTTAAGTTCGATTAGTTTCAACACACATTTGCAGATCTATTAAACAGTAAGGTAAGATGATGCGAGTCTTTGCACAAGTCAAGTTCTCGTAACTGGTCAAGCAATCATGCATGATATGCAAGTAACAACACCAACAGAAATCAATTAGGAAACATTTAAGAACTTTAGTGTAAAATGTATAAGGGACGTAAAAAAAGTTTGTATTCTCGTGTGATTCCATTCCACCGTACCAAACACCCTCTTAATTTGGAATAAGTTTCCTGCTCCAAGAGAATGTATAATCATTTAGTATACATACATCACCCACTATCCATTGATTTTCTGTCTCTGCTACTGGCCTAAAGGGAAATTAAAGAACAAGACGTCTAACATGTAGCTACTAAGGTAATGAGAAATAAACTGATAAACTCCATAACAGCACCATCAACCACATAGAGAATGAAGAATTACCCATAATCAAGCCAAAACATTTGTGCAGGTACTCATAGGTTTGGAGATATTGCATCCCTGGCCCAAACAGAGCACATGATTACATATCCACCCACTTAAGTTATAGGTTGTAGTTAAAATTTGAAGGACAAAATAAAGCTTGCACAGATCCATTTAATTACTCATGTAAAGGGTAATATATTAGCCTTCATTTCATGTATACCAGTTACCTGATTAACTGGTGCTCCTCCTCCATAAACAACCAGCACCCTGACACCTGTTTGATAAGCAAAGTTTCGAGCTTCCACATGTATGATGTATCTGTGCATGTAACACAACAGAGGTATCAGCAGAATTAAAGAACAGGAAGGTGAAACCCATATCTGGAACAAAATGATTCTCAAATCGTGAAACCCATATCTAGAATAAAATGTAAGAAATAAAATCAAAAATAGTTCAAGTAGATGAAGAGAGCAGCAGTCAAGAAGGTAGCATATCCGCGAAAACTTTATACGATAAAACATAAGCCACGACAATTTGTACCTTATGCAATGATAGTTGCTTTTAAGACATTCTTCCTAAATGCTTTCTAATGGAGTATAAATAATAATTTCTGACTTAAAAATTATAAAAAAAAATATAATTCCAAGAAACACAAGTCAAATTGTTGCTCAAGGAATGAACAACTGTAAAACAAATTCGCATAGGGATTAATGGATGCTTCCAACAGTACAATTTTTTTTAAACATAATATTTCAATAAATTCAATGTTAGCTTGATTCTTGCATGATATAATGATGAAACAGAGGATGACTAATAAGAAAAAAAATTACACAAAATACATAAGAAATTTGAGAAACTCAACCAACGCTTACAATATACTGTGCATGTGTTTAAGAAACTTTGTAGTAAAAACCATCCACCGATGAAGTTTTGGTGCCGGACGAAGGGTGGTGGCAGGCCTTACTTGTAGTTGAGAAATGGATTTCGACTTCCAACTAAACTAGGAAATTAGCGGTGTTGTCATTATGCTCGAATGGCGGAAGCGTAGGATTTGGAACGGATGGTCTGAGGGAGTCCAGCTTGATCGGATCCGATGAGCTTCCAGATCTCGGATCTGAACTTGTAGAGGATGTGTCTCCAGCTGCCTTTGTTATGGCAACCGATAATGGATATTTCTTCTTGGTTCATCTCCAAATCCTAAGCGACTACTGGTATTCTGGAAAGGATCCAAGCCCAGCCACGATCCCACCAGTTTCTTATGGACATAGATGCCGATTCGCCCATTGAAGATACCGAATTGGAGCTACGCAACGCCCATGCGGTATCATCTGAGATCGTAGGTGGCTGGATCTGAAACAGGAAGAGATTTCCCCTTGCTCATTAGAGAGAGAGAGAGGGAGAGAGAGAGCGCAAGTAGGGTAAGGAGCAAATGGATACGGGGAGAAGAAGATTCGGTTGTGCACACCTTTTCAAGGGTGCCACGCATGCAACAGTTTCAAGAAATTTAAAAACCTGATTCGTTTTTGTAACGAGTTATTTTACAAAAATAAATATAAAAACAACTGAACAAAAATACTTTTCAAGCAATTTAAATAACGAAACACAACTGAATCATGATCGAAGAGTGAAATTGGAAAGCTCATATAGATTCAAGAAGCAAAACAAATGATACTGTTAGTTGAATCTTATCATTGGTTTCTAGAATTTGCAATGGTAAAATTACAAACAACGTCTTATTAAATTGGATCAGAACCATATTTAATTAATTAAATATTCATACCCATAATTTGAAAATTTGCATTGATTAGGTTAATCGTCAATTTAATTTGTTGGTTTTACGATCAAATCAAATAAATTTATAACGGTAATGTCTCTAATACATTGATTAGGATTTGTCAACGGTATAATAGTAGTGTTCAATGTTATAAATTATCATATTTAATAAAAAAAAATTTTAACATTAAATAGTTACATTTTAATTTTAAAACAATTTTATTAGAATTTTGTATCGTGCATTTTAATTATAAAGTCTTTTTCATAAGTGTGTAAGAAAATGTTGTAAATTGTTAAAATAGGACTAAACAAAATCTTATTAAAATAAAATGGTTAAATAAAAGATAACGATAATATAATGGTGTGTTATGAAAAAATTAAATTCAAAACAAAAAAGAACGAAAAATTGTCATTGGCTTACTCCATGTATTTGAATAATAAATTCTTTTTCATACAATTAAACATAACTCCAAACATAAGTATAATTAAAATCATATATTTAAGTGTGTAATAAAATATTGTAATAATAAATGTTAAAATATGAGTAAAATAAAAGGGCTAAATAAAAGATAACACTAAGATAATGGTGTGTTATAAAAAAAGTAAATTTAAAATAAAAATAAAAAGAAAAAATGTCATTGGCTCACTCCATCCATTTGAATAATAAAGTTTTGTTTCATACAATTAAACATAACTACAAACATAAGTATAAGTAAAATCATAAATCTAAGTATGTAAAAAAACATTGTAATAATAAATGTTAAAATAGGAGTAAACAAAAATTTATTAAAATAAAAGAGCTAAATAAAAGATAACACTAAGATAATGGTGTGTTATAAAAAATTGAAATAAAAAAAACCTGCCACCATTTGGTAAATGTATATATACAAGTTATTGAAAACCTGCGTGTTGCTGCGGGATCTAAAATATTAATTAAAAAAAAGAAATAGAAAAAACAAATGAACAAATATACTTTTCAAACAATTCAAATAATGAACCACAACTGAACTGGGATCGAAAAGTGAAATTGGAAAACTGATACAGATTTAAGAAGCAAGGCAAATAATACTGTTAGTTGGTTCTTATCATTGGTTCTTTAGATTTTGCAATGCTAAAATTACAAACAATGTCTTGTTAAATTGGATCGGAACCAAAATTAATTAATTAAATATTTATAACATAATTTGAAAATGTGACATTGATTAGGTTTAATCGTCAATTCAATTTGTTGGTTTTACGATCAAATTATATAAACTTATAATGGTAATGTCTCTTATACATTGATCAGGGTTTGTCAACGTTATAATATAATAGTAATGTTTAATGTTATACATGTTCATATATAATTAAAAAAAATCTAAATATTAAATAGTTACATTTTAATTATAAAATAACTTTATTAGAATTTTGTATCGTGCATTTGACTAATAAACTATTTTTCATACAATTAAACATAACATAATAGCTTCAAAAGATAACTCCAAATATAAGTATAATTAAAATCATAAATTTAAGTGTGTAAGAAAATGTTATAATAATAAATGTGAAAAGAGGACCAAACAAAATTTTATTAAAATAAAAGCACTAAATAAAAGATAACACTATGATAAGGATGTGTTATGTAAAAAGTAAATTAAAAAAAAAAAAGAGAAAAAAAAAAGAAAAAACTTCATTGGATAACATCTAGTTTCAAAAGATAACTTCAATCATATGTAGAAATAAAATCATAATTTTAAAGTTGTAAAAGAATTTTGTAATAATAAATGTTTAATAAGGACAAAAAGAAAATTTATTAAAATAAAGATGTTAAATAAAACATAATACAAAAATAAGAATGTATTATGGAAAGTTTAAAAATTAAAAAAATTAAAAAAAAAAAAAAAAAAAAAAAAAAAAAGGGTAAAAATACCAACCAAGCCTTCGTTGGGCTCTTCACTTCTTCAGCAAGTTTTGCCTCCTGCTTAGCTTTAGCCTCTAATTTTGAGCTCTTTTCCTGTTGACCATGAAATTAAAAAGAAACCAACCAATGATGGCTCGCCATGTGTCAACCCTTCATTGGGCTACACCATTTGATAATTGTATGAATATATAATTGGAATGCAACAATGAGTTGTACAGTCTGTTTTATATACTTGTACTACTTAAAATTCAGCCATTTGCATCAAATGGTTGTACCTTACGCAATAATAGTTGTTTTTAAGACATTGTCCTAAATGCTTTATAAAGGAGTATAGATTGTCAATCTTTTTGCTATTGTCAATCTTTTCCTTTTTTGCCCTTCCAAGAATTAAAATATCAGTAATACCAATCATTTTTCACTAATTCCACACTTAACTCTTTTAATCAAGACCATTAGATTAATCTAATCTACGGACGATATTGTTCTACAATTTTACACTAATTTTAGGTTCTGCAATGATCTCAACTATATATATATATATATATATATATATATATATATATATATATATATATATATATATATATATATATATATATATATATATATATATATATATATATATATATACACATAAATATATTTATAAACTCTATATTGACAAATAATATATCATATCCTAAAAGAAGAACTAACATGTGAAAGAGTGTGAGTGGATCAATGTAGATATTTTAGGTTGACATATGTGATTTGGAATTTTCGTAATCTCCTTCATCATGTTTGTAACCTATGAAATAAACATAAATCTAATGTAATCAATGGTTTGATTGTTAATAAAATTAAACATGAAATTCACAATATGACAGGTAATATTACTACATTACCATTAAAATAATCACAAAAAATACAGAACATATTAAATCATAATGCCAACAATAAATACGTTGCACAAAATATATGGACGATTATTCCTACGTTAAATACAAAGCAAAAAAAAAAATCCAAAAGCCCCCAATACAAAGATTGATGATAAAAGATTTTTGCATAGCAATTTTAATATATATATATATATATATATATATATATATATATATATATATATATATATATATATATATATATATATAGAGAGAGAGAGAGAGAGAGAGAGAGAGAGAGAGAGAGGGAGGTTCCATTGAGAACTTTTGTGCATCGAGGCACAAAAGAACCTCCAATGTCCCTTGGATGAAAAGAATGTGTGGTTTAGATCAAATGGCAAAAGGGTAATTAAATAGAAAGTTTTATGCATCAAATGCACATAATGAAATATGCGGAGGGGTAAAACAGGAATTAAGCAATCTTCATTTAATTATTACATTTCCAAAAATAATACAAATTCAAATAAAAAAATAAAGATTCTAATGCATCATTGTTGTTCATTCTTTGTGTTCATCATCTTCATCCATTATCTTCATGTACATCAACTTTGTATTTAACGTGATGCATCGTTCATCCAAAAAACTTAATTTAACGTGATGCATCAACGTGTTCATCCAAAAACCTTAATTTAACGTGATGCATCGTTAATTCAAACATGAATCGTTCATCGTTTCAACGAAAATTCGTACCTTCCAAAATGCATCTCTTAATCAAAAATCCAAAATGCACCTTAATTTAACGTGATGCATCGTTCATTCAAACATTAATCGTTCATCGTTCCAACGAACATTCATATCTTCTAAAATGCATCTCTTCATCTTAAAATCCATATCTTAATCAAAAGAGAGAGAGAGAGAGAGAGAGAGAGAGAGAGAGAGAAATAGGAAGGATAATGAGGAAGGTTGTTAATGTGAGATTTTAATTCCTAAATTAACTCATAATTATCATTTAATGATTTTTAAAAATTAATTAATTTCATATATTTAATCTGATGCACTAAAGTGCCTCGAGGTGCCCCGATGCACAAAATTTCTCAATTGAACCTCAATATATATATATATATATATATATATATATATATATATATATATATATATATATATATATATATATATATATATATATTTATATATATGGGTTCCGGTAAGAACCCTTGTTACCGTGAGAACGTGAGAACCACTCCCAAATGCACAAATTTGTACATCAAATGCACAAATTTTAAAGTTAAAAATTTTACAAAAAATCATTATTAGTCTTAAATATTAATAAATATCATAATTTAACACTAAAATTACATTCAGAACTTACATTTATTAAATTATAAACTAAATGCACAAATTTGAACATTAAATGCACAAATTTTCTTAAATGCACAATTCGTACATAAAATGGATAAATTATAGCATAAGATGCGTAAAATTTTACATGAATTGCATAAATATATCGAAAACATTTAATTTTAGTATCAAATGCACAATTTTATACAGTGGATGCACAATTTTTAGAGTGGTTCTCACGTTCTCACGGTAATGAGGGGTTCTCATGTGAACCCAATCCTATATATATATATATATATATATATATATATATATATATATATATATATATATATATATATATATATATATATTCCTATATAGAGCACAAATCTTCATGATTCACTTTATAATTTACCCAACAACATACTTTTAACCTTTGGATTTGTCATCCTCTTGATGATCACTAATCTCTTTTTTTCCAGTGATTTTAGTTTTTCTCATCGAAGTTATTATTATTCTATCATCTATGAGTGTGAATAACACAACTTAGATACCTAGAATTATTATGATTAATGTCACCAAAAACATTCGGCTCGTTTCACACATTTGACATAGTTGCTGACTATGTAAACCTTAAAGTTCACTTCTAAACCTGTTGAATTATTACGTTGTCTTTTCCATGGTTTCCTTCGAATCATCCACCCCTTACACACATTTGACATGTTTGTTGATTACGTAATCGTTGAAATTTACTTCTAGAATGAACTATTAGGTACTATTAGTAATATTATCTAACAAATCAACAACAATTTTACGAAGAAAAACAATAATCATAAAGAAGAGAAGCATTAACAATAAACATTAGCTATTGGGTTGATGATCTGCATGCAATCTATATTACTTTGATAATCTTTATTCCTTGATGCAAGAAAAGATTTGAAAACACAGAATGTTTGTTTGATCTCATCTATAACAATGAGAGATATAGAGTTACAATAATAAGTTAACTAATAATACATTAGTTTTATTTAAGGGTAAGACTCATAAATAATGATGGGTCAAGCAAAAATAATCGCATTTAGTTTAAGGGGTGGACCGTCATTAGTGTTTGTCATTTAAGTATAAAGATGTGTACTTAAAAATCAAGAATTATTATGCATGAAAGATTTATACATTATGATTTCGATCATCTCTCGTAATGCTTTGATTCCGGTAAATAATTGTTAGGCAACATCGAAACATTAATATTGTTAACAATAGATAAATCTAAGGTCTCATATGATTACAAAAACTTTCACATTATTTCTAAAAATAAAAACCATGAATTTTAAGTATTATTATATTTGAAAACCAAATATTCATGTACTAGTTTTTAACCCACGTAATACGTGAAAATTTTTAATAAAATTTATTTATATAAAATGTATATAAGTAAAAATAAAATACATAACTATTAATTAATTAAAATAATATAAGAATACTATTATTATTCGTCAATAAATTTTTTTAAAGTTTATTTTTAATTTAATATTTTTTTTAGTTGATATAAATTGATATTTTAGTTTATATGTAATATAATACTTATATATTTTATTACAAATTAATATTTATAGGCTAAGAATAATAAAGTTATTTATCTTTTTAAAAATAATAATTGTATTTATCTTTTATCATAGATTAAATTTATTTTTTAGAAATGATAAATTGTATTTATCTTTAATAATATGTTGTATTAATTTTTTATCTTTTATTTTTATAATAATATGTTGTATTAATTTTTTCTGATAAAATGTGGAGTTGACACGTGACATTTGGTGTTACATGAGTATTTAAAAAAACTAATTATTTTTTGTGAATATAAACTTATAAAAAAATACACTATTAATTGTTCTATGCATGTTATATAAACATATATCTGGTTTATCAAAATTTCAATTCAACTTAAACATCTATAATGTTTCTCAACTATACCATATCGTATACTATTAATGTACGATGTCATAAAAGAATTCCATGAACTTTTAACACAAACTTAAATTTATTTTTTATATGCATGTGAGATTAGTTAAATATAAAAGATATAAGAACATGTGTGCTTGATTTAAAATTAAACGTATAAACATTAAACTCGTCCAAACATAAATTTTAAAAGAATTTGTTATCATCTAATTATTAATACAATAAGATCAATTATTTTTTCTCTAAATAAGAAAAACTCAAAATATGTAATCTAAACCCAGTTTATAAAAAATAACATAAACACTAACATTTAATTAAAATATTTTAATGTACAATTTAACCATTGAATATATTATAAATAAATAAACATGAATTCTCAAATTACAATTCATGGATTATAATTGATTTTTTTTTTATCTGAGAAGATATCATATTTGTAAAATAATAATTTTATACGTTTTAATTATAATTTAATTAAAATATCAACTTTTTTTTATTTTAAATGTTAATTTAGATTAGTATTAAAATGTTTAAAGTATTTCTTTTCTTTAATTACATGGATAAAATATGAAAGTATTTGAAGTAGATTTCATATTTTTGTAAACAATAAATTAGTTAAATTAGAAATCTAATTAAGGAAAAAAGGCGGGAAATAAAAAATTTAGATGGATGAGGTAGTGACACGTGGCGTGAAATGTTTTCTTTTATTAATATATATAGAATATAGATTTGATTTAATTATGAATTATGATAATCATTTATTTAATTTAATTAAAATACATTGATGATACTTATTATTCCTTTATTTAAATACATAGGATAATCATCATAGTATATTAATATCAATACAAACTGTAATATTGCATAAATCATAATAATTATTTTATTAATACAAAAGTTTATTATATTACTATTATATCATCACCAACTTCAATGTTTATGTAATAACCATTTATATAACTGATTTATTTGGAAATAATAATTAAAATAATAAAACTCTATAGTATTTAATTTTTTAATAGTAAATAGTTTTTTATGTGTTTATTCTTGATTATTATATAATTGAATTAATTTTTAAATAATAGTAACTAGGTATTTTTACCCGCGCGTTGCGGCGGGAATATCATTCAATACAAATTTTATGAAACAAAAAAAAATATAGTATCACATAATTTAGAGTCTCTGTAAAATAAATGGATATCGACAAAACTTTCTAATCTTGATAAGATTTTTTTTTATCAGGGATTATACTTGTCAATATATCTATACTATATATAATAAGAAAACCACTTGGAGTTTCTGGACCATTGGATGGAAAGAAATCAATGGTCTAGATTAATGACAACTCATAATTATTTATGAAATGTCTCTTATACCCTTAATTAAAATCAATAATTATATCTATGCCATTTTTTAATTCATTTTCCAAATTTACTACATTACCTTAATTACATTAAATTTTGATTTTAATTTTTTCATTAATGAATTAATATTTACCTAAAATAAATATGTGTCATTATTATCATTAATGATCATAGTTAAATTCAAACGTAAAACTTTGAATTTAAATGTAGATGTAACATCCCACTTTTGGGACGGGGACGTGGAATTATGTGATTGGGTTGATTATAATATTATAATTGAGTTGGACCAATTATTGAGTTTTACGTGGAAGTGTCATGTGATAAGATTTTGGGCTAACCGGATGACGGGATTAAGTTTTAAAACATATTATAATTTTGAGAATTATTAGTTAAATTTGGGACCCGGGGGTATAAGTTTGTATTTTGAGATAGCGGGTTCGAATAGTGGGTGTCGGACCGAGTTAAACTCAAAATGTATATATACGTTGAGCCTTTTATGTGTGATTTCATTGTGTTCTATCCCCAAATCAGTGACAAAGGTGTATGTGTGTGTATCTGTAGATTTCAGCAGCCTCTAACCAGAGATTTGAACTTCAAATTCGTGATTAAAGCTTTCGATTTCATCATCTTCTCTACCTTTGAGTTTAGGTAAGATTTGGGCTTGAAATTGTGATTTAATTGCTGTTAGCAGTATATAATCGAAGGAATTGAGTTTAGTTATGTTTATAAGTGAATTCGGATATATAATCATGGTTGAATTCAAGCTGAAATGAGTTGGGGATTGAATCCCCTGGCTGTTATAAAAACAGAGTGTTCTGGTTCTGTTCGTCCGTGAGCGCGGCCGCGATCATGGGATCGCGGGCCGCGATGTTCTTGAGTGATCGCAGGCGGTTTGTCTGGAGCGCAGCCGCAACCGATATGGTCAGCGCGACCGCGACCGCGATGGTCAGTGCGGCCGCGATGCGGCTGAGGGTTTAGGTCTGGTTTTCGGGTTCTGTGGGTCTTGTGTTTGGGTCTTTAGGGTCTCGTGAGTTGTTGAGAATTGTATATAAAGTTGTTGGGTTGAGATTGTGATATTGAGAATGCGTCTTTTGGGTATCTGGGGTTGTGTGAGTTGGTTGGGATCTCGTGTTTGAGAGTTCAAGTTGTGTGGGTTAGTTGGGATCTTGTGTTTGAGTATTCGGGTTGTGTGGTTTGGTGGTTGAGTATCTGGGTTTGTGCGAGTTTATCCGAGTATTGTGTATATAGATGTTAAGTATTGGGGAGTCATGTATAGAGCTGTCGGGTTGTGATTGAGATATTGAGTTGTGATTATGATTGTGATATAGAGTCATTGTGTTGTGATTCCAGGGTCTCGAGCTGATAGGGTTGGGGACGGGCAGGGAACTGAGACCGAGTAGTTAGACTTCAGGGCAGGTGAGTTTGCATGTTTTTCTTGAGATACTTGTACAATTATTTTACTAATACTCGCATGATATTTTACTGAGCTTTTTACGAGATATCATGAGTTTTCTTATGAGTTTTTATTGAGATATTATCATGCTTGTATTACTGTGTTTTATTGAGAACTGTGTTTTGAGATATGAGATTTGGGACACTTGAGCTTTCGAGATTACTAAACCGTACGGCTGGGCAGGGGTTGGGTCGCTCCCAATTCCCTTTTTGAGCTCCTGACGACTGCTTTGTGCGGTCTAGGGATTTGGGTACGTGGATTTATCCACACGAGTTAAGTACCTATTTGAGTATCATGTGGGATCTCATATTATTGTTCAGTAGAAGAACGCTGAACGTTTTATCATTGAGCTTACTTTTTATTGAGATTTATAATCGTACATTAACCCTTGCATTCTCACCAGCGTTAGCTGACTCAGTGTGTGTTGTTGTGTGTGTGTCTCAGGTGATCAGAGATTTAGTAGGCCTGCTGTACCCAAGTAGAGTTACGGTGACATCTTCGAGGAGTTAACTGCCTGTTTTAGAGGTAGTTATATTTTGGGGAATGTTTATATGTACTTCGGATATTGTGTAGTTTGATCAGAGACTTCCGTGACTTAACTATGTGATTTAAGTTTTAAAATTATTGGGTTTCTGCATGTATGTATTGGGGATAGTGTATGGATTATTATATTATATCGTTGCTGATGTGGTATTTACGTGGCTTTGGGAGTTAGTTCGAGGGTGTTACAGTAGAAGTGTAGTAAATAAAGTTAAAAGATTTTGTTAATTATTTTGCTAACAAGATTTAAAATTTAATTGATAAAACTTCAATTGTGAATATGATAAATTTTGATTGTTGATTTTCAGATATTCCATTTTTATATTTTATCATTTTCAAAATATATACACATTTACATAATTGAAGTTTTTTGTTTCTTACATTGATATGTCATATTTGAAGTTAATATAATTAAAGGAAACATTTTTTGCAAACACATATTATCTGTTTTTAATAATACAATATAAAAATATTTTTTAATTAATAAACAACTAAATATTTTTTATCATTAATTTAACTAGCTTTCAATTTTTTTTATTTTAATTATATGTAGATTGTTAGGCACAAAAAGGCCTCAGCCAAACCTGTTCTACATCTGAGGGGGAGATTTATAATCAAACCTGTTGATGCATTTGAAGGTTGAATTTAAGGCCTGTTATATGCCTTATTGAAACCTGAAAATGATTTGCAATATCAGTCTAAAGCTGTTCTATATGTTGCATGTGTTGCAACTAAGACAGTTTGTCCAAGCTGCTCTGTCTGCTGAACAGGCTGGACATAAACTGTCTACGCTGCTCTACACTGTTGAGCAGCTTGGGCATTTTTAAAGTGTTCTGTTCTTTGTGAACAGAACCTGTCTTTGTGAACAGCGAACACTTTATGGAATATGTTTCCAAGTCATCATGTATTGTTTTTGACTACAAGATCAGTTTACAAAGTCGAAGACAAAGTGGAAAACAGAACGGCTCAGCCTGCCCAAGCTGTTCTGTAACATGAAGACAAAAGGTTATTTGAAAAAGGGTGACAGACCTTTTTCTTATATAACAAAATAGGCCCTTACAAGGAAGAAAACGCAAAGTTACATTCCTAAATTAGTTAAAGGCAATGCAACAGTAGACAAAGGAAAAAGACAAAAGTTCTGCACATGGGAACAAGTCTGCTTTTCAGAAAAGTGCAAAAGGTTATGTTGTCTTTTCAACAAGACTTCTCTTTTTTCATTCCGTCCAATGAGATGTTTCTCTTAGATCCTCTAAGTGAGTATAAAAGGAAGCTTCTAAGGTCAGAAAGAAGTGTGAAGAAAGCTAAGTGCTGAAACCCAAGAGTGAACTGCAAGTGTGATTTTCATGCATGCAAACCTTCTGTGTAAACCGGCATCTGTGTGTATAAGCTGTTTTACATAAGTCGTTCCTTTAAGTCTTGTAAACACAGTGAGTGCTTCTTAGTGAGTGTATTCATTGTATACTAGTTTGAGTCTGTCTTAGACTAGTAAGCATACTGTTGTATCTGTCATCTCAGCTTGAACTATTCCGCATTCAAGCTTGTTTGTAATTAACAAATTGTTGATAATACATACAAACATTGAGAAAATAATGTGTAGTTTTTTAAATAGCCGTATTCACCCCCCCCCCCCCTCTACA
>JAANYP010001091.1:37187-61706 GCA_020465985.1 Centrapalus pauciflorus
AGCATCACTAGTTGCTTAGGCTAACAAGGTACTATGTTTTAGCCAACCACCATAGGCGACTCGTTTGAACGACTGGCAGGCAGACAGCTGGACGAGCGTTCATATAACTCGCAGTGTGATACCTGTACAGTTGCTTCCACCCAAAGGTGACGTGTTGGCCATTTTTCGGCCTGAGTTCACTCAGCTAACTTCTTTACATCTCTGTCGGTTGCCACGAGCCAACCACTATAAAGAAATGAATGAAGGTTTAGATCTGGAAGGCCGAACCTTGGGAGGTTAGTTTTTTATCCTGCAAGAGTGATTAAGAGAATATTAGTCGTTTTAGGGAACGCAGCACGAGAGGAGTCGCGACGACGACCCGCGAGCAGGGAGGGAGGGAGGGAAAAGCCACAGCGAATAGGGCCCGCGAGCGAAGGGGAGAACGGGAAGACCAGGCGCAGAAATGTGGCAGGGCAAACGGCCGGGGACAGCGGGGAGAAACACAGAAGGGAACAGACGCATGGCCGCAGAGACCCCCCCCCCCCCCCCCCCCCCCCCCCCCCCCCCCCCCCCCCCCCCACACCACCCCCCCCCCCCCCTGCAGAGGCCGGGGCCAGATGGGGGGCAGGCGGCCCACAGGGGGAACAGGGCTCTGGTGAGAGGTGGGATATGATCCGTACAGAAACCAGGCAGCAGCAGGTGGGGGGGAGGCGGGCAGCAGGTGAGGCAGTCGGGGTGGAAGCAACAGCGGTGGGGGGGGAGGGCAAGAGGCCACACGTTGACGGTGCGCGGCGGCCGCGGGGGGTGGCGACAGAGGTCAAAGCACAGGAAGCGGGAGTAGCGGGGGAGCGGCCACAGGTGGGGGAACGTAGGCCAGGGGGCGCGTTGGGAGCAATGGCGGGGCCTGGGCCCTAGCGGGAGGGGGAGGCGATGCTGGCCTAGCAGCAGACGCACGGTGTCCTGGTTTTGAAAAACTTATTTTCGAATTTAAAAACCATGTAACCACTATGAATTGAAACTCGTATGTGAAATCAACCGTTTTGTTCTTCCAACAGCGAGACTGTACCCTTGTTTGAAACAGCAGCTGCTCTAACTTTGGTTGAAACTTGTTTTCACAAGTGTTTAGCTCAAAAGGATTAATCATGACTCTTTGACCATCAGCTTTGGGACTCAGACCAGGTTTTGATCACAGGTTTTAGCATCTACTTAGCAACACACTTCATTTGAACAGGGGTGTCCTTCTTTGTTGCTTCTCGTATGAGCCTAGCAGAGCACTATAACGCATGCGACTGAGTACGACTTGGAGACAACTCCAACATCACTTGTTGAGCTAGGTCACACACTAGTCAGTATATTTAGAGGCCGATACACCTGTTTGTTGAGATATTCGTTTATACAACCATTCAAATTTTGTGAATCGATGATTTTGGTACTAGTCGTCACCAGATGGATAAATCATACTTTTCTTTAGATTACTTATCTCACAGATGTGTAGCGGCGGGTGCGAGCCCCCCAAGATGAGGCTGGAGTTTGGTGCAGGAAACTGTTGACTATACTCAATGGCCTGACTCTTTAGGCAGAATTGGCACTAAAGGTCAACATAGGTCTTGAGAAGCTTGGCATGCTTTATAGTAAATGAGGTTACGCTCTTGTTTCTTCCAGTACATAGGTGGATGCTGTGTTAATGCATCAAGCCATCAGTTGCCAACGTATGGAAACTGTCAGTTTTACTCGGATTTAGTTATTAAGATCAGCTGGAACTAGAGATTCAGAGTAGTAAAGCAGGCAGTGGCGCGCTCAACGCTCGTTTGAGCATGCAACAAGGTACGCCGCCGCCCCTCGTCAGAGATTCAAACTTGGGGAACTGGGGTCGGCAGAACGGGAGGCCAGAAAAGGTGGGGACCTGAGACAGCAGAGCGTGTGGGCAAGGGGCCAGCTGTGCGCGAAAGCCGCGGAAGGCGGTCAGCTCCACCTAGCCTGGTGGTAAAATCTGTGCGGGTTTTGATGAGCGTTTATGTGTAAAGGACAAACACTTTGTTGGCGTGTTAAATAGCACGGGTGTGAGTGTCGCACATTACTCAGCATCAGTGTGCGACTTCAGCCGGCTTCAGCAGAGGAGGAAATCGCAGAGGTTCCGCACCAGTCACATTCGTCGGCCTATAAGTCCCTTGTGGCGAGTGGAAGACCTGGATCGCGGGTCAAGTTCCCCGGCACTTAGCCTAGGCCATAAGGTACTCGAAACCCTACTAGCCAGCATCCGTGGTTAGTTCGTGTTGGGTTTGGATGACTGACAACAAGCTTTCGGACACACGTCAGCAGCTATGTGACCCAGTTTGCCACACTTCGAAGCACGCACCGGTTGGATTTGTCAAAATGCCTTCTTTTTGCCAGCACTTGAACGCCGTTGTCAGAAAATGTGTCTTCCAAACCGGTTCTTTTGAACCTTGTGACAAGCAGGGCGATCATCTTGCTCATACATCTAGGGTCAGCAAGGCTGTTCTGCACTTCGTTCTTCTCTACACCTCCCTGGCACTTCTTTTCCTCATCCTGGGTAGTGGTGATTCAGTAGTTTGATTGACCACCCTAATCACCGGATTTTTACAGCTGTCTTACACATTATCCACAAAGGCTGCATACCTCTCTCTGGACAGTGTCCAAGGCATTTCTCATCTTTTGTTTGCCGTATAACGGTATTCATCAGGGCAGTAAAGGGATGCCATACAGAGCTGCACCAGATCCAGACATCGGATATGTCTAACGGAGTTCCTTTAGGATGGTTGAAAAGTAAGTATCCACTCTCTTTCACGGTAACATCGTCCGAAAGTGTGATACCTCATCCAGGTAGACTGTCCTATAGGTTCGCGCTGTGATCCCGTCCTTCTGGCAGACACCGCGCCAACCCTATTGCGCTCCTGCACCTAGAGCAGAAACCGGGTGCGGTTTCAGTAGAGCCGCCTTCTGGTTGAGCCAAATAAGGTTGCATACCGGTCCGAACAAGCATTGTTGATCGCGGCTGTTGTCCAGTGTGATTGTGTGGTCAATCAGTAGACGGTACACAAAGTATCCCTACATCTCCTGTTCGGTCCTTCATGGCTCAATCCTGCTTGAACACTCAGCAGGAAGAAGATGACCAGGTGGGGTCGGTGGCCGGTGCATCCCGGAAGCCATAGCACCCACCCCACCACCCGCCCCCAAGGGCCCCACCCCAAACCCCCCCACGCCCCCCACCCACACAAACCACCAACACACCACCCACCCCACAACCCACCAAACCCCAAACAAACCACCACACCCCACACCCCCCACACCCCCCCCCACACCCAACCCGACCAACAACCACCACACACCCCCCCACCACCACCCCAAACCAGCCACCCACCCCCACACAACCCCAAAGTCTCTTGTCTTCTCGACCCATGGAGCTTTAGCTTTCTGCAAAGGTCCTGAGTTCAGGAAGCACGCTCTTAACCGCGGGAGTTATGGTAAAACAGAGAGTTGGCACATAGGGACCCCTCTGACACTCATCTCTGGCAAGTGCTACATCAGATTCTCAGAAGCGCAGCATCATTCTGCTACTTGCCAACCGAGAGGTTCTTGTGATTAAATTTGTGGAGGTTTGGCCCTAGAGCCATTGTAGAGTTAAGAAGAAGTTGGCCAAACACTGTTGCCATGGAAACTTGGGAGAATGAGAATCTAGAATGACACACACTCGAAACGGCTCTGATACCCAGTGTGTAGGTCCCGGAGTTCCCAAAGTTCTATAGTGATAAGCTTGACCCTGAAACACAATTACGGAGTAAAAGTACGATAGTTACGAAGTACAAGTGCATATATAAGTCTTAACTGATACCGAAAACACATAATAATACACCCCTATCAAACCTCCCCAACTTAACTCTTGATTGTCCCCGAACAAGTCTTAGAATTAGAACTATGTACCGATTGTTTTAGCAGTGTGTTCAATAAGTCTACGTTAAGTCAGCCTTCGCAATAATGCATTAAAATTCTAAATGTAAACTAAGGAACATTTCGTTTAGAACACATTTTCTCTAAGTAGTTATAATGTATCTCACTTTTGGAAATTACCCTTTTAGCTCAAGGTTACAAGCTTATAACACGTGGGTCTCTTGACCATCTTTTCACTCTATGCATGTATACGACAAATATTACTTTTCATTACCATGCTTTGAATATATATATATATACATATATATATATATATATATATATATATATATATATATATATATATATATATATATATATATATATATATATATATATATATATATATATATATATATATATATACATATATATATATATACATATATATATACATATATATATATTCTTTTTAACTTGAGTTATTATTATAGCTTTTCTAATTGGTCCATGTAGCGAGATTTAGGTCAATCACTCCCAAAGCAGATGATTTTAGGGGATTAGACATGAATGGTACCCCAAAGGACTTAATTTCCCAAACCAACTAGGCTATACTTGAATCATTTTGAGGCTAAAACATGATTAAGCTCTCCCCCTTATTGCATGAGTATTCCAAAATCTTTTGACACATCATTTTTATTTAAGCACAGATGTACGTTAACTTACTTGAACTCAACTTACATTAAAATGTTATTACGACTCTTAACCCAATTCTAGAATTTCTTACTAACATCACTAATTCTAGGTACATTTGTTTTCCTATGTATCATCATTTTCCATGGCCTGATCGGCAAACAAGAATCATTGGGGAAATTCAAAAGACTGCATTGGCACTAAGCATTCACATTTAACAAGACTCGGCAAATAAAAACAAACCCACTCAATTGCTGAAAAAAATTACAAAAATTAAATTTCTAACCCAAACAAGAAAACCTAAATATGATAAATGTGAAAAGCAAGGAACGATGGTACCTGATCGCTAGTAAGGAGGAGGAGGACAAAAATCTACCAGCGTGAAAATCCTCGTGATGTCGAACCCCCTCTCAAATTCTCAATAAACCCATTTCTACTGTTCAGCTGTTCATGATATGTCGTAGCGATCTGCTTAGGAGGTCAAATTTCAGTCTAATAATAAAAAACAATTGTGGAGGCTCGTTAGATCATATTAAACATTTCATAGAACCTACCCTTCCCAACTTAGACCATTGTGACGTCCTCATCACATAAACACATTTATAATGAGCAGACAATGAACACAATCACATTCTTAATAAAATTCTTTGCTTATTTGGGAAAGATGAAACTAAAGTAAAAAAACTAACATTCATTAACTAGCACTCTTGCATAAATATAAATAAACTATAGTCTGGGAACAACTAAAATTGGGTTGGAAATCCTCTCCAACTTAGTTGGTGACACTAACATTTAACTAAACAAAGAAATAATTAAAAGAATCCGCCTTTTCGTAGGGAATCACGATTGCACTTAGCATGTGCAACAAACCGTTAAACCTCTCGGTATCCCGAGTGGACGAGTGTTGTCTATTGAGGGTTTCCAGAAACACACCCACAAAGTTCTCTGCGTTGTCTCCCAGGAAGCGCTAAGTTTTACGTCTTCAGCCAGACATACTTCTCCTATACTAGTCTAAGTATGTTTGGGACCTTTTAACCTGAATATTTTAGTGACTAGCATATTATTGGCGACCCATTGTATGTATAATTTTAACCTATGCCTAATGGAAACCATGGTATTTTGAAAATTGACAATAATTGATCATCCGAGAAGGAGTCTCTAATGTGATCAGTTAAGTCTAATGGACAAATTGGGAGTCTAGACAGGTGGTCGGCAACAACATCCTCAGTCCAACCTACTGCCTTTTTGTATTTTACTAACACTTGCAGTAGAGCCTTTTTTTTTTGCCTCGGTCAGACTAGATGAAATAATGACTGGAAGAGTGTCATTCTTATCTAAGAAGGCATATTTCAAATGCATATGCAATGTTTTTAATTCTAGAACAGTTGGTTGTTCAATTGAAGGCCTTGTAGATTGAGACGTATCAGTAGGTAACTTTTCAGTCTTATGGGTCCACGATGGTTGTTTAGGTTTTAGTGTGGATTCCATGACTACCTCAAGTTCATTGCATTTCTCAGAGTTCATTATAGCAGTGTCGTGATCAGCAAAGAATAATTTGGTGGTGTCCTTGGCACTGATTAGTGAACCATGCTGCTTAAGCTCATCCACCGCATCTATCATGTAACATTCTGAATCGATTGAAGCAGCGGTTGAAGTATTGAACACATTTAATCGCAGCTTACGATTTCTAAAGGCAATATCTACAACTCTCGTTCTACAATTGATATGAGCATTAATTGTAGCTAAGAATGGTCTGCCTAAAATAATTGATGGCTGATTTTCTCCAAAAGAACTCTCTGTATCTAAGACTAAGAAGTCAACCGGATAGTAAAAGTATTCTACTTTTACTATAACATCCGATAAGATACTCCTTGGACATTTTGTTGACCGATCTGCCAGTTGTAGAATAATATCAGTGGTTTGTAACTGGCCTAGATCATGCTTGTCAAACAAGTTCCCAAGTAAAATATTTACGCTGGCTCCGAGGTCGAGTAATGCTCTTTTGATTTGCACATTGCCAATTTTCATTGGAATCAAAGGTGATCCAGGATCTTTCATCTTTGGTGGCAATGAATTAGAGATCAATGCACTCACTTGCTCAGTTAAATTGATCTGTTTGGGAAGAGAGACCTTAAACTTTTTTTTTCTGCGTGCATAGATCTTTTAGAAATTTGGTATAAGAGAGTATTTGCTGAATAGCCTTGACCAATGGGATATTGATTTTGACTTGATTGAAAAAATCCCACAAATCCTCGGGTTGTGGACCTCTCATGGCATATGGAGATGATTTCGGATTTTCTAGAGTAGCGGGATGAGGAGGAGGAGTTGTGGTGTCCTGATCCTTAACCGCCTCCCCAACTTTGAGAGTTGGAATGTCTGCCTTAATTGGTTCCTTGAAAGTAACTTTCTTAGAACCATCCTTCATTTTAGGATCCGCTATTTCCTCATACACGACTTCATTGTCGGTATCAGCTTCTTCTTCTTGTTCCTTTGGCATTTCGATCTTGTTGTCTACTTCTCTACCACTCCTCAAGGTGGTCACCTTGGATATGCTTCTTTTCTTTGTTGTGTGCATGCGAAGGGTTTAGAACTGTGTTACTCTGAAGCTTCCCCTCTTCTCTTCTTGCGAGCGATTCAGCTATCTGACCCATTTGGCGACTCAGCATCTCTTTAAAAGCCGATTGTTGCTTCATGAATTCCGCGAACTCCGAAAATTGTGAAGAACTCATATTCGTCTCCATGTGAAAGTGAGGTTGATCACGTTGGTTCGGATTGTAATATCGCTCATCCTTAGCAACAGAAGTTGAACCATATTGATATTCTCTTCGTGTTGGTTCATACATTGGTTTAGATTGATGATCGGTAGACTGATCATTTTTCCAACGAAAATTAGGATGATTTCTTCATCCCGGATTATAGGTTTCCGAAAATGGGTTATCCCTCTCCCAATGCGCTCTGAAACCATATACTTCGTTGTCATATTCTTTAGTGGGTTGCACTTGAGGACATGCTTCAGAATGATGAGATGGATCACCGCAAATTACGCAATTAAATGATGCAGCGGGGTTTTGGCTAACACCCTTTATTAGTTGGTCTATCTTCTTTCCGAGTTCTGAGATTTCACTTTTTACTTCAAGTTTCCAAACATTGTCTATACCCATCACTTGAATTCCAATAATATTTTCAGAACCGGCTTGAACTTTGAGACCTTTACTGAGTTGATTCAGTAATTCCCAAGCCTCATCATCTCCTTTAGCTAAGAATGTGCCACCAGTAGCGGCGGTGATCATGTTTCGGCTTTCTTGACTCACGCCATCAAAGAAATTTTTGACGAGCATCCATTTTGGAACCTCATGGTGTGGACAAGCTCTTAGAAGTGCATTCATCCGATCAAATGCCTCGTAAAATTGTTCACCAGGTTTTTGTTTGAAACCGGTGATCTCTTTACGTTTCTCAGTGGTTTTACTTATGGGGTGATACTCACTGAGAAATTAGCGTTTCATTTGATCCCATGTTGTGATGCTATTGGTGGGTAGCGACACAAACCAATTTTTGACTTTTTCTTTTAGAGAGAAAGGGAATAGTCCAAGTTTTAAACCATCGGTGGTACCTTGAACATGATTAGCTTTGCAGATAGCTATAAATTCAGTTAAATGCTCATTGGGTTCCTCACTAGGCATTCCTCTAAAGATAGGAAGAATTTGGAATAATTGAGGATGAACTTCTGGTTCGTTCTCATTTTTCAGATATCGAATAGGTGAGTGGTCGGGCACATCACCAGGGCGATAATGTGACTCAACAGTACTTTTCATTTGTTCACCCATTTCAACAGTTAACAACCTGGTATTTCAGCTTCGAAATTTCCTCTAGATTTAGCTCCTCGTAAATTGGACTTCTTCCTCTTGATTAGTTTCGTCTTCCGCACACGCAGATTACTCTTGAACTTCAGTACTTAGTAAACTAATTATTTATTTATTATTATTATTTTTTTTATTTTTTAATTTATTATTATTTTTTATTTTTTTGGTGGTAAAAGTAGAGTAGCTATTGGTTTCTAGTAATAAGAAATGAAAATACGAAAATAACTAAAAAATAAAGTACTAACCTAAACTAAGGCAAAACTAACTTACTAGCCCTAACAAGTGTTTACCGCTCCCCGGCATGTAACAACTGGCCTAAAAATAAAGTATGAAACTCAAAAATTAAACTAATATAAAACTCGAATAATGAAGTAATAAACCCGAATGAAATTATATGAATCTCGAATCATATAATCAATAAACTCGAATGGTGTTGTATGAATCTCGATGAAAGAAGTAATAAACTCGAATAATGATATAATGAAACTCGATTAGTAAAGATCTAAACTCGAATAACACTTTGATGAAACTCGAATAAAGAGATAATTTTCTCGGATGAGGCAGTATAAAACTCGAACAATGAAGATACAAATCTCGATTTCTAAGGGATGAAACTCGAACAAAGAAACATAAAACTCGAATAAAACCACATAAAACTCGAACAGTTAAACAAAGAAACTCGATTAAAGAAGCAAGAAACTCGGGCAATGTTGTATGAAACTCGACTATAGCTATATAAAACTCGAATGACAAAGGCATAAAACTCGATCAAAGTGTGATAAAACTCGGGCATAATGTTATAAAACTCGATTGACACTGCAACAAACTCGATTCACACTTGAATCGAGTTTAACATTCCAGAAAAATTTTCTAAGTACGTATATATATGCAGTAATAATAAATGCTGCCACCTCTTTTGCACGCCTTTTTGTACTTTTATTAATATAAAAATTGAAAAGCCATACTACTTATCACTCTAAAAAGTAAGTTGTCCTTTAAAGGACAACTAGCTTGTACTTTTGTATTATTATATTAATAAACTCCATGCAACATACACTCATTAAAATCGGCCACACTATTTTGTCCAACACTCAACCGATTTACCTTTTTACTTTTCATCATTTCACTAAATATTAATTAGTTTATCATTATTTTTTTTATAACCCTTTTTCTTCTATAAATAGAAGACAAAACCCATTTCACAAAAACACACCAACATACATATTCTCTCAAAGAAAGAAAAATCGGCCAACCATATCGATTTCAAGTGTTCTTCCACTTTTGTAAGTTTTTCTTATTTACTTTATTTTCCACCTTAAAAATTTATAAAAAGATGAAAAAAAAATTAAATATATTTACTAAAATTTACAACTCGGTTTTCATAATACTCGTAAAATCATCATGCCAAAATTTTATATATATGCTCTATTTTCATGCACATGTACATACTCATAGATACATATATATTTATGAATATATGTATATATATATATATATATATATATATATATATATATATGTATACATATATACGTGAGTATGCATGCATGCAACAAATTATTTTTTTTAGAAATAAATATCCATAAATCGATACTCACATATAAAATCCACAAAAATTATTCATGCATCACAAGTACATGAAAATAATTACGAAGTACTCAAACTCGTATTATGATAATATTGACCCGAACTCGTAAAAATATTAGGATGAGTCTCAACTATACAATCAAGTGTTCAACTCAGATCCAAAAATATCATCAAAAATCAACAAGGTGAGTCTTCATAGTCCCATTTTTCACATTATTATGTTTTGGGATGGAATGCATGCTTCGTTTTTATATGGACACAAAAACTTCTCGATTCTATTATGTATTACATATGTGATTTCCGCCCTTATATCATGAAATCGTTAGT
Organism: Centrapalus pauciflorus; assembly: GCA_020465985.1. Classification (NCBI taxonomy): domain Eukaryota; kingdom Viridiplantae; phylum Streptophyta; class Magnoliopsida; order Asterales; family Asteraceae; genus Centrapalus; species Centrapalus pauciflorus. The sequence continues at coordinate 47,519 of JAANYP010001091.1, forward strand.
TGCATTTGTTTGCAAGCGCGAATATATTGTGGATAGATCTATTGGGAGTCATGTCCCCAACTCGGGTTAGTGGTTTAGCTAACGGCGGGTGCATATATATTCAACTCACGGTATTACGTATGGGAATACTGCTCGGGGCAAACTCATTCTAATTAAGTTTCGGTGACATGATGGTTTATGTAATACATCTCATGGAATTTATGATTTTATAAATTCAAACGCATCTGATAATGTCCATACAACTGGTCTTTTCGTGTAAACCTATGAACTCACAAACAATTTTGTTGACGTATTTTAGCATGTATTTTCAGGTAATTAAGGCAAGTGTGCCTTCGGATACACCAACTTTCCAAGCTTCCGCATTTCATGGAGTCGCATGCATATTTCAAAACTAACGGAGATTTGACTGCATTATTTTTGGACGCATTAATTATGTATTAGAATCTCTGTATTACGCGAACTTCATTTCCTTTCATCTTGTAAAACATTATTACATTTTTAAATTTTAATGATGTAATATTTCGAAAACGTCCATATAGTGGTCGTTCGTTATAATTATGGTTACGCTTCCGCACTCGTTACGACTCGCTGCCAACCAAGGTGGCAGGGTGTGACAGATTGGTATCAGAGCCATAGTTATAGCGAACTAGGTTGCATTAGTACCCTAGACTATAACTGCACATAAAAATTTCTGATTTTAAGAATGTTTTTGTAACTAACTAAAAGATTACAAATGAACCTTGTTAGCAGAAACCACGAACCATCCAGAAATTATCATTCTATCTGACTCAGAGAAGGAATACACTCCCGCAAGTCCCACGGCCACGGAAGTCTTTCCAGATGAAGAAACCTCGGAGGAGGAGGACCCGTCGGAAGATCCGATGGAGGAATCCGAAGAAGAGCCGATGGAGGAAGAGGATCCTTCACCACCGACGGCCCCTGCTCGCGTCCCGTACCACCCGGCCGAACCATCATATAAGCCGTATAGGCCTTACCCTAACGGCCCAAAGATGTTGTACACACCCCGGAAACGGGTAAACATACCAAGAAGGGAGTCTATTCCTGTTCCGACTCCCCAGCCCAATCCCCCGACACCACACCGACGGGTAGACGCCCGGCGATGGACCTGGATACCGGAGACCCTCCGCGAATGGAGGCAGATGGAGGGAGTTCCTCCAAACTTCGAGATAGGAGGACCATCCTCCGCACCTGTCTCATCGCTCACCCAGGAGCCTGCCGATCAGACCATACCACTTTTGATCGCAAGGTCTACCAGGCATGACCACCAGATTCGGTCACTTAACCTGGATATCGGGGAGATGACCGCTCGTTTAGAGCGGGAGGAGTTGCAAAACTCCAACATATATTGGGCCAATCAGCACGCCCTTGCTACACAGCAGGACGGACTGAATGAGCTCCGGCAGCAACTGGCCGAGAGCCAAGCCCGGATCGAGGAACTGACACAGCGCCTCCACTCAATGGAAAAGGGAGAGACCCCTGATCACTCCCATACCTAGTACTTTTCCATTTCCTTTGTATTAGTAGGAAAAATATCATGTAATAGCATAGGATAAAAATTTTCGTGTAATAACCCGCCCCTAATGTAAGAAAAATTTCGAATGATTAATGAAAATTCCCAAGATATTTATGAGATTGTGCTTGATGATTATAGTATTGTGCTGCATCTTTAAGATTCAACTTCTTACACTATGATTCTCTTTAAACTTCAAGATAATGCCGCCAAAACGAGCAATGAATGCCGCTGACATTGAAGAGCTTGTTGCACAAAGGGTGGCTGCCGCCATAGCTACCTACGAGGCAAACCGGAATAGCACAGCCAATGGGGATGGTGGTGCCAGTCGCACCACGGGAGGAACTGAAACTCACACGAAAGGTTATGGGATTAAAGGGTTTTTAAGTTGCAAACCCCGATATTTCAATGGAACCGAAGGAGCAGTCGGTTTGATTCGTTGTTTTGAAAAGTTAAAATCCGTATATCGTGTCAGCGGGTGCGCTGAAGGAGACAAGGTGAAATTTGCTACTCACACCTTGCAAGATAGCGCTCTCACATGGTGGAATTCCTACGTCCAGTCTGTAGGTATTGACGAAGCCTACCAGCTCACGTGGTCCACGTTGAAACAGATGATGACGGATGAGTACTGTCCGAGAAACGAACTCCAGAAAATGGAATCGGAGTTCTGGAATCTAGCAATGAAAGGAACGGACATTGCAGGATATACCAACCGATTCCATGAACTAAGTATCCTATGTCCGCAAATGGTAACTCCGGAATACAAGAAGATTGAACGCTATATTTGGGGACTCGCTCCTCAAATACAAGGAAACGTTACAGCCTCCAACCCATCCACCATACAGGACGCCATCAGAATGGCCAACAATCTTATGGACCAAGTATCCCGGAGGAACGAAGCCAAAGCCGGGGAACACAAGAGAAAGTGGGAAGAAAAGACCGGAAAGAACGCGGGTTCACAGTCCAAGAAGCCCGAGACCATTAAAGCCTATGTAACAGGAGTTGAGCCAAGGAGGGGCTATACCGGTACCAAGCCTTTTTGCACCAAATGCACCTTCCACCACAACCCTGGCCCCTGTCCAACCCAATGCGGAAAATGCAAACGTTTGGGCCATATGGCCAAAGATTGTAGATCCGGAGCCCCGGGTGTCAGTGGTAGCAACCCGAGGGGCTGTTTCGAATGTGGCGCAATGGGACACGTCAAGAGTGAGTGTCCGAAATTGAGGAACGAAGGAGGAGCTCAAGGGAGAGCATTTGTGTTGGGAGCGGGAGACGCTCGTCAGGACCCCCACGTGGTATCAGGTACGTTTCTCCTAAACGATATTTACGCTTACGTACTCTTTGATACTGGGGCTGATAGGAGCTTTATATCTGATAAGTTTAGCCAGCAGTTGAATGTTACTACTCTTCCCTTAGACAACTCATATACAGTAGAACTGGCGGATGGCAAAATAATAAAGGCAAGTAGTATCATTAAGGAATGCACACTAAAACTAGCGGATCACTTCTTTAAGATAGACTTAATGCCTATAGAACTCGGAAGTTTTGATGTGGTGATTGGTATGGACTGGTTGTCACATAACCAGGCTGAGATTTTGTGTGGTAAGAAAGTGGTGCGAATACCACTCAGTAAGAAGAAAGTCCTCACGGTCCAAGGGGAAAAGAAGAACCGACAATTAAATGTCATATCCGGCCTAAGAACATTAAAATGTCTTAGAAAGGGTTGTCATGCAGTGTTGGTCCAGATCGTAGAAAAAGAGTCGAAGGAAAAACGACTTGAAGATATTCCAGTAGTACGTGACTACCCGAAGGTATTCCCGGAAGACTTGCCTGGGCTTCCTCCAGCTAGGCAAGTAGAATTTCAAATCGATTTGGTGCCAGGAGCTGCACCGGTCGCAAGAGCCCCATATAGGCTCGCACCTTCTGAGATGCAAGAACTATCCAGTCAATTGCAAGAATTGATGGATAAAGGATTCATTCGACCAAGTTCCTCACCTTGGGGAGCTCCGGTTTTGTTCGTTAAAAAGAAAGACGAATCCTTCAGAATGTGCATAGACTACCGAGAGCTAAACAAGTTAATGGTAAAGAACCGCTACCCTCTCCCTAGGATTGATGACCTGTTCGACCAGCTACAGGGATCTAGCTTCTACTCAAAGATTGATCTGCGCTCCGGTTATCATCAAGTAAAAGTTCGGGAAGAAGATATCCCCAAGACGGCATTCAGAACTCGTTATGGACATTACGAATTCCAGGTGATGCCGTTCGGTTTAACCAACGCACCAGCCGTATTTATGGACCTCATGAATCGGGTGTGTAAACCATATCTGGATAAATTTGTAATAGTGTTCATAGACGATATCCTAATCTATTCCAGAAGTAAAGGAGAGCATGAACAACATCTCAAGTTGATCTTTGAGTTGTTAGAGAAAGAGCAGCTATAAGCCAAATTTTCAAAATGTGAATTTTGGTTGCGAGAAGTAAAATTCCTTGGGCATGTGATCAACAGTCAGGGAATTCAGGTTGACCCATCAAAGATCGAGGCCATAAAGAACTGGGCAATCCCTAGAACCCCCACAGAAGTCCGCCAATTTCTGGGACTTGCCGGTTATTATAGGCGATTCATTGAGAACTTCTCGAAGATAGCAGGTTCCTTAATGGAGTTGACCCGTAAGGATGTGAAATACGTCTGGGGTGAAGAGCAGGAAAAGGCGTTTCAGCTGCTTAAGCAGAGGTTGTGTAGTGCACCAATTCTGTCCCTACCCGAAGGGACTGAAAATTTTGTAGTCTACTGTGATGCCTCGCACAACGGATTAGGTTGTGTGCTCATGCAAAGGGACAAGGTCATCGCTTATGCATCGCGACAGCTCAAGATTCACGAGGTAAACTATACGACTCATGACCTGGAACTGGGAGCAGTGGTGTTTGGTCTCAAAATATGGAGGCACAATTTGTATGGAACCAAGTGCACGGTGTTCACGGACCATAAAAGCCTCCAGCATATTCTGAATCAGAAAGAGTTAAATATGAGGCAACGACGTTGGGTGGAACTTCTTAGCGACTATGACTGCGAGATTCGCTACCATCCAGGAAAAGCAAATGTCGTAGCTGACGCCCTAAGCCGAAAGGAACGGGTTAAGCCATTGAGAGTCCGAGCTTTGGTAATGACTATACAGTCAAACCTAAACTCTCAAGTCCGAGAGGCACAAGAAGAGGCAGTCAAGGAGGATAATCTGCTGAATGAAGCATTGAGAGGCATGGATAAGCAGTTTGAAATTAAGTCAGATTGATGCCGATACTTCATGGGCAGAATTTGGTTACCGAAGTTTGGAGGCGTAAGGAAACTGGTCATGGATGAAGGGCACAAAACAAGATATGCTATTCATCCAGGGTCGGACAAGATGTATCACGACTTGAAGGGATCATACTGGTGGCCAAACATGAAGGCTGATATTGCTACTTATGTCAGCAAGTGCTTAACATGTTTAAAAGTTAAGGCTGAGCATCAAAGGCCGTCAGGATTGCTAGTCCAGCCAGAGATACCCCAATGGAAGTGGGAAAATATCACCATGGATTTTATCACTAAGTTGCCAAAGACTTCTGGAGGTTATGACACCATCTGGGTGATCGTGGATCGGCTGACCAAGACCGCACACTTCCTGCCAATCAAGGAGACTGACAAGATGGATAAGTTAACACGAACCTATCTTAAGGAGGTCGTCTCAAGGCATGGGGTGCCAGTATCCATTATATCAGACAGAGACAGCCGATTTACGTCAAGGTTCTGGCAATCATTGCAAGAGGCACTAGGAACGCGTCTGGATATGAGTACAGCCTATCACCCGCAATCGGACGGTCAGAGTGAAAGAACGATTCAAACATTGGAAGATATGCTAAGGGCATGTGTCATCGACTTTGGAAAAAGTTGGGACAGACACCTGCCATTAGTCGAGTTTTCTTATAACAACAGTTACCACTCGAGCATTAAGACCGCCCCATTCGAGGCACTCTATGGACGAAAGTGTCGATCACCTCTTTGTTGGGCCGAAGTAGGGGATAGTCAGATTACTGGACCTGAGATCATCCAGGAAACTACAGAGAAGATAGCCCAGATTTGGAACCGATTGAAGATTGCGCGGGATCGACAGAAGAGTTATGCAGACATCCGACGGAAGGATTTGGAATTCCAAGAGGGAGATCAAGTGATGCTGAAATCTCGCCCTTGGAAAGGCGTATCACGTTTGGGAAACGGGAAAACGTCAATCCTCGTTATAACTCAGGACCATTCAAATCACCAAGGAGAATTGGCCGCGGTAGCGTACCGACTGCGATCCAGCCCCCAGAGCTTAGTAATGTTCATAATACATTCCACGTATCCATCTTAGAAATGTCTGGCGGCTGAATCACTTCGTGATACCCATGACGAGCTGGAGATAGACGATAAGTTTGAATTTCAGTGAGGCAACCGACTGGAAATAATGGAACGCGAGAAGTCCAAGAAACTCAAGCACAGTCGAATTCCAATAATAAAGGTCCGATGGAACTCTAAACGAGGTCCTGAGTTTACTTGGGAACGCGAAGAGCAATTCCGAGAGAAGTACCCCCAGCTGTTCTCAAAAGTCCAAGCAGAGGAGAACACGAGCTAATTTCGGGACGAAATTCCTTCAACAGGGGGAGACTGTAACAACTGGCCTAAAAATATAAGGTATGAAACTCAAAATTAAACTAAATATAAAACTCGGATAATGAAGTAATAAACTCGATCAAATGGTAAACTAACTCGGGCATCTGATATAAAACTCGATTGACACTGCTACAAACGCGTTCACATTTGAATCAGAGTTTAACATTCCTCCAGAACAATTTTCTAAGATATATATATATATATATATATATATATATATATATATATATATATATATATATATATATATATATATATATATATATATCAGAAATTATTACTATCACCTTTTCGTGCATGCTTTTGTACTTTTATTGATATAAAAATTTGAAAACCCATAATACTTATCACTCTAAAAAGTAAGTTGTCCTTTAAAGGACAAGTAGCTTGTACTTTTGTATTATTTTAATATTAAACTCCATGCAACATACAATCATGAAATCGGCCACACTTATTTTGTCCAACACTCAACCGAAAACACCTTTTCTTTTCATCATTTCACTAAATTTTAATTAGTTTATCGTTATTTTTAATAACCCTTTTTCTTCTATAAATAGAAGACAAACCCATTTTCAAAAATCACACCAACACACATATTCTCTCAAGAAAGTAAATCGGCCAACCACATTCAAAAAATCAAGTGTTCCTCAACTTTTGTAAGTTTTTCTTATTCACTTTATTTTCCACCTTAAAAATTTATAAAAAGATGAAAAAAAAATTAAATATATTTACTAAAATTTACAACTCGGTTTTCATAATACTCGTAAAATCATCATGCCAAAATTTTATATATATGCTCTATTTTCATGCACATGCACATACTCATAGATACATATATATTTATGAATATATGTATATATATATATATATATATATATATATATATATATATATATATATATATATATATATATATATATATATATATATATGTATACATATATACGTGAGTATGCATGCATGCAACAAATTATTTTTTAGAAATAAATATCCATAAATCGATATTCACATATAAAATCCACAAAAATTATTCATACATCACAAGTACATGAAAATAATTACGAAGTACTCAAACTCGTATTATGATAATATTGACCCGAACTCGTAAAAATATTAGGACGAGTCTCAACTATACAAGCAAGTGTTCAACTCAGATCCAAAAACATCATCAAAAATCAACAAGGTGAGTCTTCATAGTCCCATATTTTTTCCATTATTATGTTTTGGGATGAAATACATGCTTCGTTTTTATATGGACACAAAAACTTCTCGATTCTATTATGTATTACATATGTGATTTCCGCCCTTATATCATGAAATCGTTAGTTGCATTTGTTTGCAAGCGCGAATATATTGTGGATAGATCTATTGGGAGTCATGTCCCCCACTCGGGTTAGTGGTTTAGCTAACTGCGGGTGCATATATATTCAACACACGGTATTACGTATGGGAATACTGCTCGGGGCAATCTCATTCTAATTAAGCTTCGGTGACATGATGGTTTATGTAATACATCTCATGGAATTTATGATTTTATAAATTCAAACGCATCTGATAATGTCCATACAACTGGTCTTTTCGTGTAAACCTATGAACTCACCAACAATTTTGTTGACGTATTTTAGCATGTATTTTCAGGTAATTAAGGCAAGTGTGCCTTCGGATACACCAACTTTTCAAGCTTCCACATTTCATGGAGTCGCATGCATATTTCGAAACTAACGGAGATTTGACTGCATTATTTTTGGACGCATTAATTATGTATTAGAATCTCTGTATTACGCGAACTTCATTCCTTTCATTCTGTAAAACATTATTACATTTTTAAATTTTAATGATGTAATATTTCGAAAACGTCCATATAGTGGTCGTTCGTTATAATTATGGTTACGCTTCCGCACTCGTCACATCTCGCTGCCAACCGAGGTAGCAGGGTGTGACATACACTGCTGAATAATGTGCACAAGATATTTCCATTTAGGTGAAAAGTGTGCTTTAAAGAAAGTAAAAGAATCAGCAGGACCCCTATATCCAATATTATAAAGACCAGTATGTAACTCATTAAGGGATAGGTCTGTTATACCTGAGGCATCTTGAAGATGCAGATGTTGTCGAATAGATTCCTCAGTCACTGTGATGGTAGTGCCATCGATTTTGGATGTCATAGAAGAGACTCCATTGATGGTTTTTACAAAACCATGGTTCCAGAACTGCTCAATATGAGAGATGTATATGGTGGGTGGGAACTTCGAAGGAATTCCATCATGTCACGGAACGGTTCAAGATCAGTGTGTTTAAGAGAGTAGGGTAGACAGTTATGTTCTTTGACGAATTCCATTGAAGATCAATCGGAGATTTTAGGGTTTCAGAAATGTGCGTGGGAATCGTTTCAGAGGATCAAGAAGGGTTCAAGAAGATATTTTGCAACTGGTAGTTACAATAGAACGAAACTGGAACCTTTAAAGGTTTTGAAAATATCCAAACCCGCGCACATACTTATGGAAATGACCAAATTACCCTGCACACTTTGACAGATCAAGTGAAACAACTAACAGTACGAGAAAATGAACTAGCAGTTTGAGAAAATACTCAAGCTCTTAGTTGAAAATTAGGCGACTGGGAATGAAACAGTGACTCCCCCTTAATCAAGCATATGTACACAGAAAAGCAAATTAGTCCATGTTAACCATACCAATATTTGATACTAGAAAGGTAAATCTTCCTACATCAAATGGTTTTGTAAATAGATCAGCTAACTGATCATCAGTGTGAATTTTGGTAACTTGGATTAATTTCTTCTCATTGCAATCCCTTATAAAGTGAAATCTAATTTCTATATGCTCGGTTTTGGAAAATTTCACTGGATTTTGTACAATGCTAATAGCACTGGAATTGTCAATATAAATGGGAGTGGATAGGAAATTCATACCATAGTCTCTCAGTTGATTTTGAATCCACATAACTTGGGAGCAGCAACTTGCAGCTGCTACATATTCTGCTTCAGTAGATGATGTGGAGACAGTTGTTTGCTTTTTGCACTGCCAAGAGACCAATCTTGTTCCCAAGTATTTACATCCACCAGTTGTGGATTTTCTGTCAATATTGCATCCTCCATAATCACTGTCAGAATAGACTGTTAGTTCAAGAGGAGAGTCTTTAGGATACCAGAGGCCTAAATGTGGTTGGCCTTTGAGATATCTAAAGATTCTCTTAACAGCAATCAAATGAGAATCCTTGGGAGAGCATTGAAACCTAGCACACACACAGACAGCAAACATAATATCAGGTCTAGAAGATGTTAGATACATAAGAGATCCTATAAGAGATCTATATAAATGAATGTCCACATCTATGCTATCTTTGTCTGTATGGAGCTGCTTGTGAGGATCCATTGGAGTACTTGCAACTTTGGTGTCTTGATACCCAAACTTTTCCAGTATGTCTTTAACATACTTTGATTGACTGATGAAGAGACCAGTGGGCTTCTGCTTTACCTGCAATCCTAGAAAGAAAGTGAGTTCTCCCATTAAACTCATTTGAAACTTTTTGTGCATTAATGCCTCAAACTCTTTGCACAGACAATCATTTGTTGAGCCAAAGATGATGTCATCAACATAGATTTGCACAAGCAGAATCTCAGCTTTGATGGACTTTGTGAATAATGTTTTGTCCAGAGTGCCTCTCTTGAACCCCATCTGTAGAAGGTATGATGACAGAGTGTCATACCATGCTCTGGGGGCTTGATGGAGTCCATAGAGAGCCTTGTCTAGCTTGTAGACTCTGTCTGGATACTTGTAGTCCTCAAAACCAGGAGGCTGACACACATAGACCTCCTCTTCAATTGTGCAATATAGAAAAGCAGACTTCACATCCATTTGATACACTTTAAAACCTTTGAAGCTTGCATAGGCCAAAAACAGTCTGATGGCTTCAATTCTTGCCACTGGGGCAATGACATCCTCATAATCTATGCCTTCTTCTTGAGTGTACCCTTGTGCTACTAGTCTTGCTTTGTTCTTGATGACTATCCCTCTCTCATCTTTCTTGTTTCTGAACACCCATCTTGTACCAATGGCTCTCTTCCCTCTTGGAAGGTCAACAAGTGTCCATACATTCTGAATCTTGAATTGTAGAAGCTCTTCCTGCATTGCCTCAATCTAGGATGAATCTTTCAATGCTTCTGATGCCTTTTTAGGTTCTAGCTGATACATGAAGCAGACATGTTCAAAGGCAGCTAGACTGAATTCAGGAACTGCTTGTTCAGCAGCATCAGTTTCATTGTGAACCATTTTCCTTGTTTGTACAGGTGTACGTGGATCACCCAGTATTTGATTGAGAGGATGATACTTGTGAACTTAAGTGTAGGCTCTCTTTCTGTCTGAAAAGAAGATCCAAGGTTTGTATCATCTCCATCAGGACCAGTGTATGGTTCAGCTTCTGGAACAACTTGACTTGAATCTAGGACTGTTTCCCTTTGTGTTGGAGCTGTTCTCTCAGGGCTTGGGAACTGCACTTCAGTGTCTGTATTTAAATCATGTTGAGCATTCAGAACCCCTGGAGGGTCACAAGACAGAAGTGGTATAATTGTATACTCATCCCAACTGTTTGAATCTGCAGCAGTTTGAAACTTTGTGCCAACAGCTTGATCATTTGTGCTACCAGTATGAGAATTTGTGTTGACAGCTTCAATCCTGTTTGCATCAGCTTCTGTAGTATACTCAACAAAGCTCAGAGAATTTGTTAGTGAATCTAAATCAAACAACCAATCAGGACCAGTGCCTTTGACAATTGCAGTATTTTCATTAAATTCAACATTGGCACTTTCTTCAATGGTTTTAGACACACTGTTATATACTCTATAGGCTTTGCTTTGATTTGCATATCCTACAAAGAAACCTTCTTCAGCCTTACTTTCAAACTTCCCTAAGTGAGTCATAGTGTGAAGAATGGTGCATGGACAGCCAAATGACTTGAAAAAGGCTATTAAGGGTATTCTATTATGGAATAACTCATATGGAGTTTTCCCTTGTGATTGAACAATCTGAACCCTATTTAGAACATAACAAGCTGTGTTGACTGCTTCTGCCCAAAAGGTCATTGGCAGTTTTGAATCAGCTAACATGGTTCTAGCAGCCTCAATTAATGTTCTGTTCTTTCTTTCACCTACACCATTTTGCTGTGGTGTTCTTGGTGCACTATATTGCCTAGCAATACCTTTGGACTCACAAAAGCTATTTAGAATGTGATTTTTAAACTCAGTTCCATTGTCTGATCTTATCACCTTGACTTTTGAGTTGGATTGGTTTTCTATCTTAAGAATAAATGACTTAACTAGCTCAGCAGTTTCATCTTTAGACCTAAGAAAGTAAACCCAAGTAAATCTGGTGAAATCATCAACAATAACTAAACAGTAGGCCCTTTTACTCAAACTCAAAACAGATGTTGGACCAAATAGATCCATATGAATCACCTGAAAAGCAGATGAGATTGAATTTACTTCTTTGGCCTTATGAGAAGTTTTTGTGTTGCTTGCCTTTAAGACATGCTACACAATGATCATCACATATGAACTCCTTTTGTGGTAAACCTCTTACCAGATTCTTTTTGACTAAAACATTCATGGACTTGAAGTTCATGTGACACATCCTTCTATGCCAAAGAGCAGACTCATTGGATGATGTGATATCAAACAGCTTAAAGTACTTGATTTGGATAAAAGTTCTGTGTCCAAACAGTATGCATTGTCCTTTCTTGGGGTTCTTAGTAAAACAACATTTTCAGGAATTTTGAAATCTTTTGAAAGGACAATGCACTCAGAATCTGTAAACAAAACAATCTTTTGTTTGTCCCAGATTTGAGAGACACTCAATAAATTATACTTAAGCTGTTCAACATACAAAACATCATTGAAAATCATGTTGCCTGCATTAACAGTACCTTTACCTGTAACCTTACCTCCTTTGGAGTTGCCTCCAAATGCAACAAATCCTCCATCAAAGCCTTTGAAATTAGACAAGCACTCAGAATTGCCTGTCATGTGCCTAGAGCATCCACTGTCCAAATGCCATCTGGTTTTATGTGGTGACTTGTGGTTACCCTGCACAAATAAAAGCTTAGTTAGTAGTGGAGTAAACCCAAAACAAGTTGGTTTTGGGTTGTCCTTGTGCATTAACATAACTAAATACTGTCTTGGATTTCTTATACTTAGTAAGATCCACTGATGGAGTTTGTGGAGAGTACTTAGTTAGCACATGAAGTATCCAGGTATTTTGTCCATCCTTTTCAGTAACAGTCTCAGATGATCCATTACCAGTCCCAATTTTGAGCCTACCAGTCTGAATTGAGTCTGTAGTGCTAACAGCTTGAGAATTTGCACTAGCAGTCTCAACTTTAGACTTGGCAGTTTCAACATTTTTATCAACAAGTTCACCTGAGTTTGTACCTTTGAAACACCATATTTGTTTAAAATTTACTTTTGGTTTAGCTAAAACTTGTTTTTGGTGTGTGGACTATTTTTTATTAACTTTTGTGAACCTGTGATCTACTGTTTTCTTTGGAACTGATGCAGTAGGAGGTTTGGCCTTTGGATTTTTTGAATTTTGAGAGTTTTTCTTTGGATGTTTCACAGTCTGTTTTGCAACAGATGGTTTATAAAAACAATCTCTGGCCAAGTGATTCTTTCTCCCACAATGAAAACATTTTTTGACAGTTTGAATTTGAGAACCAGTTTTATTTGACAATTTCTGGTTTTTGTTCCTCTGATTTCCCCTTACCTGCTGTTGTTTGGGAAACTTTTGGACACCATGCTTTTGGCATGTGCAGACTGGAACATTTTTACCCTGTCTATTATTCGTTGAAGAAGATGCAGTGTTACAGTATGAAGGTACAGAAACCTGTGGAGCAGCATTGCACACACTCATCTTCTCCTTTCCTTTCTTTTTGGGGGCTTGAATTGCTATAGGTGCACGCATTGTTTTGTGTTCTTTCTCAACTGCTGTGCACTCACAGTCTCTATTTTGAATCTGATCTTCTTTAGATTCAGGACTGTTATCATGGATAGGATCTACAGTAGTCATAGACTCATCTAATGGTTCATTGACAAGCCTATCAGCAACCTCACTCATTGGATGAATGTATTTGTTGTTGTATGGAGGTGGAGTAGCTCTGTAGCCTATGCCTTCTTTGGGATTAACCTGAGACTTTACCCTATCTTTAAATTGGACTTCAATTAGGTGTTCCAGCTTTTGATTAGCCAATTTGAAGTTACCTAGATCTATATTTACAGATTCTAGTTTCTTATTAGCCTCTAACACCTTTTGTTCAGTCTCTTCTACCTTTTTATTTAGGGATTCTATTTTCTTATTTAGCCCCTTTTTCTCCCACTCATGATATGTTCTATCATGTCCCATTTGAATCTCATTATCCTTATAGTCATTGATCTGTTTTTCAAGATCTTCTATGGCTTGCATGTATTCATATCTCCTCTCTTCCATCTTAGCTAGAGTTTTACACATGCTCTCATTATGATCTCTGTACTTTTTAACCATATTTTTGCATGTTTGAGAGCAGAGTTTAGAATTTACCTCAGATGGTAGTTCAGTGGAGGAGACATTTGATGTTTCTGTCATTAGAGCTTGATTTTGAAACTCTTCCTCAGTCTGATCACTCCAGTCAAACACATTGTCTTCTTGAGAGACAAGTGCTTGTGATGATGAAGGCTGATTAGTCTGCTGAGGCCTTGATGATTGTTAACATTGAGATATGCATTCTCTGGCAAAGTGGCCAAGCTTATGACATTTATAACACTCAACTTTTGACTTATCAAAAGCTGGTTTGCCTTCTGCTCTGGCTTGAAAGTTGGTCCTGCCAGTTCTTTTAAGAATCCTTTTGGCCCTCATGGTCAGCATTGCATGTTGCCACTTCAAATCCATCTCTTCAAGATCATCTGGATGAATCTGTTCTAGATCTTCAGCATT
>JAANYP010001092.1:0-42898 GCA_020465985.1 Centrapalus pauciflorus
CATCTTTACATGCGGAAGCTGAAAGCCCTTGCTTTACACTCCAGCACAAAAATAAACTTTCGTAGGCAGGCCTTCTTTCTTTCATCCTCAGATTACTTTCTAGCATGCCCCCCCACCCTTAACACCTTACCGATACGCTTATCCCAGGTTATTTTGCGCTCGCTCCTTTGCTCATACTCTTGTTATTTTGTACCTATCTTTTTTTTATTTATGGCGATCACTACTTCTGCTCTTTCTTTCTCCTATTTTCGTTTTCCACTCCGACTCCGAGTCCCTTGCCCGCTTCCCCCGTTTTCTTTCTCCGCCTTTTCCCCCTTCCCTTTTTTCCCCGTCCCTTGCTACTACGACGTTCTGCTCCTTTCCTTACCCGCCCGGACCCCCACGATAATTCACCTTTTTGCCCCCTTTGCTATTTCTCCACTTATTTCTTTGCACTCTAAATCTTGTGCTTCGTGTTCCAGCCGGGTAGCCTATTTGGTTGGGCTAAAACATAACCTTGTTAGCATAAGTCAACTGTGTGATGCTGGCTACAAGGTTAACTTTGATGAGCACCTGGGTTACATATTGGATTCCCAAGGCAAAGTTGTGCTGTGTGCTCAACGAAAGAAAGGTGTATATGTTGTGGATATGCATTCTGCTGATCCCACAACTGAAACCTGTTTTCTCACAAGAACCAACGCTGATCTAAACTGGTTATGGCATAGAAGACTGTCACACCTGAACTTCAAGAACATCAATAAACTCTGTAAGAAAGAGTTGGTGACAGGTTTGCCTTCTATTACTTTTGCCAAAGATAGATTATGCACAGCTTGTGAGAAAGGCAAGCAGAGAAAAACATCTTTTAAATCCAAACATATTTTCTCTATTGATACTCCACTCTTCTTAATCCATATGGACTTGTTTGGACCTATTAATGTCCCAAGTCTAGGAGGAAGAAGATACACTCTTGTAATGGTTGATGAGTTCTCCAGGTACACATGGGTGATCTTTTTGAAGAGCAAAGGAGAGGCTGCGAGAGAAATTATTGGATTTGTTAAAAAGATGGAAATGCTGAACTCTGCACAAGTAAAGCAGCTTAGAAGTGATCATGGTACTGAATTCAGAAACAGTACTCTTGAAGACTTCTGTGAAGAGAAAGATATCAGTCAAAACTTTTCAGCAGTAAGAACTCCTCAACAAAATGGAGTTGCTGAAAGGAGAAACCGAACTCTCATTGAAGCTGCCAGAACCATGCTGTGTGCATCAGGTTTGCCTTCATCATTTTGGGCTGAAGCTGTCAACACTGCCTGCTTCACTCAAAACAGATCCTTAGTGGTGAAAAGGTTCAACAAGACCCCCTATGAGCTGCTCAAAAGGAGAAAGCCAAATGTCAGCTATTTCCATGTGTTTGGATGTCCCTGTTTCATTCTGAATCAAAGGGACCAGCTGTCAAAATTTGAACCTAAAGCTGATGAAGGAGTGTTTGTTGGTTACTCTTCTATCTCCAAAGCCTACAGAGTATACAACAACAAAAGAAAGGTGATAGATGAATCTAGCAATGTCACCTTTGAAGAGTCCAAGAATGCCTCCACCAAAGCTGTTCCTGAATCAGTTTCAGGAGACCTCAACTTTGATGATCTGATGCATTCAATCAATGAAGAGGACTCAAAAGCTTCCACTACACCCAGTGTGGAACCTGCTAATCATAATGGACATGATGATGATTATGTCAATACACCCTGTGTGAATAAATGTACAGACTTAATTACAACTGCATGTCCAGAACCTATCAATGCTGATTTCCCCAGTTCCTCTGCTGATATGTTCAACAGTGGTCAGACATGTTCAACAAGTGAACAGGCTCAAGACAACAGTGTGTCTGAAAATCTTGAGAGCTGTTCAACAGGACCTGCTGAAGATGTTAACAACTCTGGTAAGTCATCATTGAAAAATGATCCTAAGTGGATCAGGTGTCACCCCAATGATCAAATAATTGGTGACATCAATAAAGGGATACAAACTCGGTGGGACAGCTTAGGGAACTTTTGTATGTTCTCTAGTTTTGTTTCACGGATGGAGCCAAAGAAGGTGGATGAAGCACTAAAAGATGCCAATTGGATCACTGCCATGCAAGAAGAACTCAATCAGTTTGAGAGAAACAAAGTATGGAAGCTGGTCCCTGCCCCTAAAGGAAAAACAATAATTGGCACAAAATGGGTTTTCAGGAACAAAATGGATGAGCAAGGTCATGTCATTAGAAATAAGGCAAGACTGGTTGCTCAGGGCTACAGACAGGAGGAAGGCATTGACTATGATGAAACATTTGCTCCTGTGGCCAGGCTAGAAGCAATTCGTTTGTATCTAGCCTACGCTGCTCATAAGAGCAGAAAGGTATTTCAAATGGATGTGAAGAGTGCATTTTTGAATGGGAAGCTGCAAGAAGAAGTATATGTCAAGCAGCCTCCAGGTTTTGAAAATGAACAACACCCAGGTTTTGTCTATAAGTTGGACAAAGCTCTCTATGGTCTCAAACAAGCCCCTAGAGCCTGGTATGACACTCTTACTGAATTCCTTATGAGCAATGGGTACTCCAGAGGTAAAGTGGATACCACAGTGTTCATAAAGAAGGTGAAGTCTGATATTATGCTTGTTCAAATTTATGTGGATGACATAATATTTGGTTCTACTAATGAGCAACTATGCAAGAATTTTTCATTACTCATGAAATCCAAGTATGAAATGAGTATGATGGGAGAACTAACTTTCTTTTTAGGATTACAGGTTAAACAAACCTCAACTGGAATTTTTATAAATCAAAGAAAGTACACTTTAGATCTTTTGAAAAGTTTTAAATTTGATCAAAGTTCTCCTATTAAAACCCCAATGGCAACCAATGTAAAATTGGATGCTGATGCCAGTGGCAAAGCTGTTTCAGTAACAGCTTACAGAGGCATGATTGGGAGCTTGCTATACTTGACTGCTAGCAGACCTGATATTATGTTTGCCACCTGTTTATGTGCTAGGTTCCAAGCTAATCCAAAGGAATCACATCTTGCAGCTGTTAAAAGAATCTTCAGATACCTGAAGGGTACTCCAGGTTTGGGTCTTTGGTATCCCAAAGACTCAAGCCTTGAACTAACAGGTTATTCAGATTCTGATTTTGCAGGCTGCAGGTTAGACAGAAAAAGCACAACAGGTGGATGTCAACTCCTTGGTGGAAAGTTGATTAGTTGGAGTAGCAAGAAGCAGAACTCAGTGTCCACTTCTACTGCTGAAGCTGAATATATTGCTGCTGGAAGCTGCTGTGGGCAAATTCTGTGGATGCAGCATCAGCTTGAAGACTATGGGCTTGTGTATAGGAAAACTCCTATTCTGTGTGATAACACAAGTGCCATAGCCATCTCCAACAATCCAGTATTTCACTCAAGAACAAAGCATATTGAAGTCAGACATCACTTCATCAGGGATCACATCCAAAAAGGTAATGTGGAGGTAAGTTTTATTTCCACAAATGAACAGCTTGCAGACATTTTCACCAACCCTCTGGATGAAACAAGGTTTAATTACCTTGTCAGCAAGCTGGGCATGTTAAACAAGAGTGACTAAGTGTCTCTCAACGGTCTAATAATTCGTATGTCTCACACTGCTCAAGTTTCTCTGAACAGCTTAGACAGAACAGGTTATACATGTTCTGTACTTAGTCATTTGTCTGAAAAACTTGAACAGCTTGAACATACAACAGGCTGAACAAAAACAGTTTAGCCTGTTTATTCGTCTGTTTATTCGTCCAGCCTGCTCTGATGGTTCAGTCTTCAACCTGTTCACTTCTTCACACTGTAACCTGTTCATCTATTGAACTCAACCTGTTCTCACAAAGGAGAGCAGGCTGAAGGAACAGTTTGAAGGAAGAACAGCTTGAAGACTGAGAACCTTGTTGACCCTGATCATCACAGGTTTGACCATCAGCGTAGACCAACAGTTTAATTAATAATTAAGTTTCTTAAATTATGTTTTATTTAACTTAATTACTGCGGATAATGTATGTTACGTGTGTTAGTGATCAAAAAGGTCAAGTGGTCTGACAATGTTTCTGACATGGACAACCGTTCCGTTTTCCGTTAACAAACATTTCAAATCAAACCGCCCAAATCTTTTCTCTCTCATACACACGACCATTCAAAATCCTATAAATACCACCATACTGTTTCATCTTCGTCTTCCTCATCATTCCCAAAAAATTCTCAAGAACCCTAACATCGACTAAGTGTCTTTTACTTCCTCAAACCTTCAAATTTCTCAAATGGCTCACAGACCCAATCCCTTTCTGCCAGTTTTCGTTGGTGAGGATGTTGTTAAACATCCTTCTGTCACCACGATGCTGACCCTGAAACCCACCAACTACATAGCAAACCTCACAATCCCCAAAAACTATGTGGGGAAGGGTTACGATCAAATGGTGGAATTCCTGCAAGTTCATCCGTTGAACTATGCCCTGACTGCATCTCCTGGTGTCCTGTACCAGGAAATGGTATACGAGTTCTGGTACACCTGCTCTTACAATCCAAACACTAAGGTTATCAGAGGTACTATTCTCAATGGGACTCAAACCATTGAGATTACAGTCGATCTTTTGAGGGAAGTTCTTCATCTTCCAGTGGCTGAGAACTATGATCTCCCTCAGCCTGAAAATGAGCAAATGGGCAATCTGCTACGCTTCTGTGGTGTGGCAGAACCCAAGGTTGGAGCTACTCTGTACAGGAAGGAGTTATCACCTACATATAATTTCCTATTTGCCTCTGTGGCAATGTCATTCAGCAGCAAGGTTGGTTCCTTTGACCAACTTAGTAGAGATGAAGTGCCTATAGTCCTTCAGCTGGTGGATGGGACTACACTTGACATGGCCAAATGGATCTTCTTGAACATGAGAAACCTGGTACAACAAGAGACAAGACCAGCAGCTGTCAGATATCCCAGGTTCCTGAGTCTCATCTTCTGCCATGTCTGTGGTGAGCATCTATATCACTCTCAACCCCTACTTAAAACTGCTGCATTCCCTGTGATAGGGAATAGGGTGTTTCATACTCCTGTACTGGAAAATGAGCCTCCTCTCTCAACACCAATGAGGAGGCTGTTGGGTTTAGTGGAAGGACCCTCTGCTGTGAGGGTGGATCCAGTCACTGCTGCTCCCGGTGGAAAATCCAAAGCCAGGTCTAAGTTGGTAAAAAGGACCTTGGCAGCTGAAGCTGGGCCTGCTAAAAAGAAGGCCAAAACAGCTCAAGCTGAGTCTGCTCCCTTAGCCTCTGTGGCTGAGGAAGAGCAGATTCCTCACCCTGGCTCATTTGTTGAGCCTGAAGCCTTTGTGGCTGGTGCCTCTGTGGCACAAGAGACTATGGAACAGTCCAGCCCCACTGTTCCTGACCCAGTCTCCCATCCAGTCCAAACAGATCCCCTCTCCTCTCCACAATCACCCACTTCATCCATTCGTTATCAAAGAAAATCCTTAGCCAAAAAGAAACTAGCCCAGAAAACAGTCTCCTCTGTTCCCTCTCAACAGGGTTCAGTTGTAAAAGAAGCAACCCAAGCTGCCTCTCCTATTTTGGGAGAAGGTTCAGCTCATTTGGAGCCTGCTTCACTCCAGCCTGAGTCACCCTTGAGTCAGCCTAGACCCTCTGGTTCCTCCCAACAGGAACCAGTTGTACAAATGGAGATACCCACATCAACTATCCCAGCCTCCCAACAGGCTGAGGATATTGAAAGACAGGAGCCCTCTCCGCTCCACACTGAGTCCACACTGTCCCCCACTCATATCTCCTTACACCCTGAGTCTGCACGAGGTGCCCACGCTGCTGATATAGACCAATCAGCAGCTCAGCCTCAAACTTCTGTTCCCCATGATTCAGCTGTTCAACACCAAACAGCTGCTGAGGGACCAACAACACAAGCTGATGAACCTCAGGGATCATACCATCCCTCTGGTGAGGCTGATCCCTCAATGCAAATTCCATCAGCAGGTTTCACCACTGCTGATGTTGAAATGCATATCCCATCTCCCCATGATGAGGTGCCTTTAGACCAAGGCACTGCAGAGGGAACCACCACTGGTCTTCATGAGGGTGCTGCAACACAAGCAGCATCTGAGAGGCCCCAAACATCATCTCCTTCTCCTAATGATGCAGCTACAGCCGCTGCTGAAGGACCCCTTGATCCCTCTAACCTGGGCCACCTTACTTTTGCCCAGGCTATGGAACTATTGTCCAAAGTTTCTCTTCCTTCTCCCTCTCATCCTCAAACACCAGCCTCATCATCATCTTCTCCATCTACTCACTCCAAACAGTCCACCCATACACCACCATCTCCCAAAGACCTGCCTTTGAAGGATCAGCTTTCATTGCTGACCAACAAAGTTGGTTCTTTGGAACATACCATGCACTCCCTACCATCCATAATCTCAGACTCTGTGTCTGAGCAGCTCAAAGGATTCTTTGATACGTTTAAAGAATCCTTCCCAGTTACTCCACAAGCTGACCACTCTCCACAGCTGCTTGCACTCACTGCACAGCTGCAAAATGTATCCAACTCTCTTTCCTCTATCCTCTCCTCACAACAGGACTCTGTGTCCTCTATGACAGCTATTTCTCAACAGCTGTCCTCTCTCCTCACTTCCTGTAATACTTCCATTCCTTCCACATTGGCCAGCCTGAACACTCTTATAGGTTCTCTATCAAATTCTGTGTCATCAAACCTTGCTGATGTGCAAGATTCTCTTGAACTTCATCTTGCACAGCTCCAAAGTTTGTTGTTCACAGCTTCTGATAGAGACAACATTGTTAAGCTGACCACTTTTGCTGATTCCCATTCCTCTTCTCTTCAAAACTGTCTTTCCCAGCTTGGTGAGGTGAAGGACAACTTGGCTTACTTAGTGAACAGCCTTGTTGGTCCTAAACCTCCCAAACCTGCTGGCAAGCCTGCTGACTTTGTGTCTTCAGGCAGACCAGGGGTTGAAGTCGCTGCATCATCTCCTTCAAAGGGGGAGAAATCATCTGCCTCGAAGACTAAGTCTAAGGGGGAGAAGATTCCTTCTCCTAAGGAGATACCAGTGTCTGCAACCCAAACTGATCAACCAGCAGAAACAGGTGCAGCTGAAGGTGCTTCCCAAGCTGCTATGCCTACTCAGGCTGGCTCTCCAAACCCTGCTCAGTCTAAGGGGGAGGAAGTCATTCCTGAGGACAGGCCTAGCAGCAAAAGGAGGCACCTTATTCTTTCAGAGGAAAAAGAAGAAGAAGAAGAAGAAGAAAGTATTCCTGAAGCTGCTGTCCCTAAAGCAGCAGCTAAAGGAAAAGAAAAGGCAGCGGTGGATCCTATTGAGCAGAAACAGGCAGAAACTCAGTTTCACAAAGCCAGAGCCAAAGAGATGGGCCTCCCTATGCACAAATACTTTGAGTTTAGGGAAGAACAACTTAAGGCTCTGGAAGAGTTAAGAAAAGAAGAACAATCTGCCAAAGCTGCTAAGTCTCTTGCCCTCCAAGAAGCAAAGAAAATAAAAATGTCTACCTTGGAGGTGCAAAAGAAAATAATGGAAGCTGCCAAGCAATCAGCAGGAGAAAAAGGGAAGGAAGTGGAAAAAGGTACTCAGGTCTCAGTGACCAAATCAACAGTACCTTCTGCCAGAGCCAAATTCCATTTTGACAACTTGGCCAAAAAGAAATTTCATGATGTTGCTACTAGAAGGCTGGCCAAGGAAGGAATTGTCAAAGCTGTTCCCATATCAAGAAAAGGCACTCAGTGGAAACTTCAGATCACAAGGATGGGTGCAACAGGCCCTGAATTGGAATCGTATGATCACGCTGATGTGGCTCAAATGGGTTACAGGGAATGGGTGGAACTGGCAGTTGCCCTGAGCCAGTCTAAGTCAGAAACGGCTAAGACTATCAGGGCATACATAAAGAAGCTGATGGAGAGAGTGAGTGAGTTGGGCCTGATCCCTAAAGAAGTCAAAGAGGGTGTCTCTGTGACATCCCCTAAAATCAAGGCCAGAAGGAAAAAGAGAGATTCAGAGCTGGAAGAACTCCTTATGATGATTGAACAAGGAGATTATGCTGTGGAAATTAAAGGAGTTGACCACAGCCTGCCTGAAGGAGTTGAATTTGAAGATGGCAAAGTGATTGAAGAGCCTGAGTTAGGGGCATTTTTTGTGGATCCCTTATCTCAGAAGAAATGTTTTCAAAGAGCTTCTGACCTACACAAAGTTGGTCTTAAGCAGCTTGCAGCCTTCAGAATTGCCACCTCCTTCAGTCAGTCCAGCCAATGGAGAGCAGCTGTCTGGGAAGAGCTGAAAGGATTTTATGACAGAGGTGAGCTCCAAAGTTCTAACTTTATGTTTCTTACAGCTGAACTTGAAGAACATGAAGAAACAAGGGAAGAACTTTTAAAAAGATTCAAAGAAGGGATGCCACCCCCTGTCGAATGAAGTCCACCTGCCATCTGGGTAGGTGAAGAATGGAAGCTGTCCATTAGTTGGACAGGCTTGCCATTATCTGCTCCCGTCTCAAACAGTCCAAATCTTGTACATAAGTTGTACACTCTGTACATTAGTTGTACACAATTACATTAGTTGTAATTTTTTATTTTTACATTAGTTGTAAAATACATTAGCACATTAGTTGTACTTTTGTAAGAACATATGTTGTTCTAGGTTAGTCAAGAATCAGTGTATATATAAACTGATCTTTTACTTTACTGTAATGTTGTAATTTTATTTCAGCAAATGTACTGTAAAAATATATAGTGATTTTTGACAAAACCAGCTTGGACTGGTTATTGCAAATAGGGGGAGATTGTTAGGCACAAAAAGGCCTCAGTCAAACCTGCTCTACATCTGAGGGGGAGATTTTATATTCAAACCTGTTGATGCATTTGAAGGTTGTATTTAAGGCCTGTTATATGCCTTATTGAAACCTGAAAATGATTTGCAATATCAGTCTAAAGCTGTTCTATACGTTGCATGTGTTGCAACCAAGACAGTTTGTCCAAGCTGATCAGTCTGCTGATCAGGCTGGACATAAACTGTCTACGCTGCTCTACACTGTTGAGCAGCTTGGGCACTTTTAAAGTGTTCTGTTCTTTGTGAACAGAACCTGTTCTTTGTGAACAGGCTAAACACTTTATGGAATTAGTTTCCAAGTCATCATGTATTGTTTTTAACTACCAGATCAGTTTACACAGTTGAAGACAAAGTGGAAAGCAGAACCGCTCAGCCTGCCCAAGCTGTTCTGTTACATGAAGACAAACGGATATTTGAAAAAGGGTGACAGACCTTTTTCTTATATCAAAATAGGCCTTTACAAGGAAGAAAGACGCAAAGTTGACATTCCTAAAATGGTTAAAGGCAATGCAACAGTAGAAAGTAAAAAGACAAAAGTTCTGCACAAGAGAAGGCAAGTCTGCTTTTCAGAAAAGTGCAGAAAAGTTATATTGTCTTTTCAAACAAGACTTCTCCTTTTTCATTCTGTCCAATGAAGATGTTTCTCTTAGATCCTCTAAGTGAGTATAAAAGGAAGCTTCTAAGGTCAGAAAGAATGTGAAGAAAGCTAAGTGCTTAAACCAAGAGTGAACGTGCAAGTGTGATATTCATGCATGCAAATCTTCTGTAAACAAGCTTCTGTGTGTCTAAGCTGTTTACCAAAGCTGTTCCTTAAAGTCTTGTAAAATACAGTGAGTGCATCTTAGTGAGTGTGTTCATTGTAATCTAGTGTGAGTGTGTCTTAGACTAGAAACCATACTGTTGTATTCTGTCATCTCAGCTTGAACAATTCCGCAGTCAAGCTTGTTTGTAATTAACATTTGTTGATAATACATACAAACATTGAGAAAAAGAGTGTGTAGTTTTTAAATACTGTATTCACCCCCCCCTCTACAGTTTATTACTATATACTTTGGGAACCTTTCGGGACCTACAAACACATCACTATGGACTTTGTTACTAAGTTGCCGAAGACTAGGCGTCAACATGATGCAGTGTGGGTAATAGTTGATAGATTGACTAAGTCGGTTCATTTTATACCGATTAGAGAAAATTACTCACTTGAAAGATTGGCTCAAATTTACATGGATGAAAGTGTTTCTAGACATGGAGTACCGAAGTCCATTGTGTCTGACCGTGATAGCCGCTTCACCTCGAACTTTTGGTCGGCATTGCAAGAAGGGTTGGGAACGAGAATTGCTATGAGTACGGCCTATCGTCCGCAAACCGATGGCCAGAGTGAACGAACAATCCTCACTTTGGAGGATATGATGAGATCATGTGTACTGGATCTCGATGGCAATTGGGATGATCATTTGCCACTAATAGAGTTCTCGTATAATAACAGCTACCACACGACAATTAAGAAGGCACCTTTTGAGGCACTGTATGGGAGGAGGTGTAGGACTCCTACTTGTTGGAGGGAAACTGGAGAAATACCAATTGCTGGGCCGACATTGTTGCAAGAGACAAACGAGATGGTATCAGAGCAGTAGTTTGAGATTCAAGTGTCCGTGAGGTCTTGATCTCAAACATTAGGTAATGATATATAGTGGTTTAAGTAATGATCTGAACTAAGATAGGTTATGATCTAGTAATTATAAGAGATTGACTATCATACGGGACAATTGGGTGGTGTCTTTAAAATTAATGACATGTTACTAAACAAGTTATATGTTTATAATTTCAGAACATGTCTGGAGGAATGACACCCGAAGAAGCCAGAGAGATGATGCTAGCCATGATGGCTGAGCAGAACAAAATGATACAAGATCAGTTTCGGGCTCGAGATGAGGCCGATGCTAAGAGAAGAGAGGATAAGAGAAAGAATAAGGAAAAGGAATGGGGTAACAACGAGGAACGAGATGACAACATTGGGTCGTCTAACAAGCCCAAAGGTTGTCGTTTCAAGGACTTCAAAGGAAATGGGGCAGTGGAGTTTAATGGATTAGGAGATGCTGTTACCGCACTCGAATGGATAACAGCAACTGAACGAACATTCCGAATCAGCGATTGTGCTGAGAAGGACATGGTTCGTTATGCTATTGCTATGTTCACCAATGATACAATCATGTGGTGGAACGCAATGGTGAATGCGTTGACGCTGGAGAAGGTTTCTGTTATGACTTGGGCTGAGTTCAAGGACCTATTCACTCAGCAGTACTGTCCGGTTGATGAGCGCCGGAGGTTGGAAGCGAAGTTTATGGCGCTGGTACAGGGGACTAAGACAGTGTCCCAATATGCGGTAGAATTCACGAGGCTGAGTCTGTTCGCGCCTCATCAAGTCGATACTGAAGAGAGGAAAGTGACCAGGTTCGAGGCTGGTCTCGACATTGAGATTAGGAGGGTGTTTGAAACAGATGTAATACTTTATTTTGTACTTTAATTGCTTCCGCACTTTAATTAAGAAATCAGATCATTATGTAATTTATGTATTGGTGATTAATCCTGGGTGTCTTGTTAATGGTGGTTGTTGTGACAAGGGTGTCACAATACATTAATTTTTTTAGCAATTAATTAATTTTTTATATAGAAATTTTTTTTATTTTATAAAAAACGTTTTTTTAATATTAAAATTAATTCTCATAAAAGAAAGAGAAAATAAAAATGAACAAAAAAAATAAGAGAGAGAAAGTGAAAAAAAAAGATGCATACAATAAAAAAGGTGGAGAGAGAAAGTTAATATTTCTTATTCTAAAAATACCCTTTTGATTCAAGGGCTTTAAAAGGTTCCTAGATTCTGACAATCTTTGAGGTTTTTAAAAGAAATATACACACACTAGCTAACGGGACTAGACTGTCACAACGTATTTCAACAACATGGAAGTACTGGCTTGCAAATGCAGTATATCAACTCCAACCTAGTTTTCATGCATCTGCTTTTAATCCATTTAAATGATTTTATTTGAATTTCATTGAGAACCAGAAGCCTATGAGCTCATTAAATAATTAATCTCGTGATCTATTTTGTATTCTCTTGTAAGTTTAATATAAATTATTTTAAATGGATATATCATATATGGATCGTGTGAACATACACCAAGACTTTTTATTGTTTGTATTATTTGTTTAAGAATTTAGCTTATTTGTATTTGTTTAGTAAGAAGACGGAAAACAAAGCACATGCATTGACATAAATGATCACTATTAGTTGATCAATAATAAATTAAACAATTAACATTTCTGTTTCGGTATATATGGGTTTTTTTTTTTTTTTTTCCAAATTGTCAAGAAATGTAATATAAAATTAAAAAATTGACGAAAAAGATAATGTAAAATTTTTTAGGCCAAGATAGATAACATAAAATTCAAATTTGGCAAAAAAGGGTATTGATGACCAATTAAGAATGTACATTTTTAATTTTATGCTCTCTTTTTTTGTAAAAGAATAATAATGTACATTTTTAATTTATGCTCACTTTTTTTGGAAAAAGAATAATATTTGATTATCTTTGTTGGCGTAAAATTTGAACTTGATGTCCCTTCTTGGCCAAATAGAATTTTATATTATCTTTCTCAGCAAAAAATGTTTTACAATACCTTTATTGTCAAATTTTCTATTTTATATTAACTTTCTTGCTAATTTTTCCTTTTTTTTAAGCCATTTTCATTTCTTTGATATTTTATAATTTATGCAATGGGTCTGCAAAATTTATTTCTTGATAGAAATTGCAATGGATTTGGTATGTACGTTATAACAACATTAACTTATATATATATATATATATATATATATATATATATATATATATATATAGGGGTGTGCAAAATAACCAAACCC
Organism: Centrapalus pauciflorus; assembly: GCA_020465985.1. NCBI lineage: Eukaryota > Viridiplantae > Streptophyta > Magnoliopsida > Asterales > Asteraceae > Centrapalus > Centrapalus pauciflorus. The sequence goes on from JAANYP010001092.1 coordinate 12,780, forward strand.
GAATAACACATCCGAACCGAATCTTAAACGGGTTATTTGGGTCGGGTTATTCGGTTTTCGGTTTTGTTAATCGGGTTAAATGGTACCCGAATAATATATTCGGTTCGGGGATCGGGTAGAGTTCAAGTTTATTCGGGTACCCAAATAACCCGAATAACCCGTTTAGTTTTTAAATTCCTAATTTTAATTAGAATTATAACTGTTTGTATATAAAAATGTAAAGATTTAAATACCCAATTTTAATAGCCAAACCATTTAACCTGTGTACCCAAATTACCCAACCCATTTAGCACGTTTAAACTAATTCGTAAAACATTTTATTTTTTATATCAAAACTGAATAACTCATTTAACCCAAACTGATTAACCCGATACCCATTTAACCCAAAACCGTTTAATCCGTTTCCTTATTTGGTTCGGGTTCGGCCAAAGAACCCACACTCTCAAACCCGAATAACCCGATACTCATTTAACTCGTCCGAATAACACCCCTATATATATATATATATATATATATATATATATATATATATATATATATATATATATATATATATATATATATATATATATATATATATATATATATATATATATATATATATATATATAGACACACACACACATACGTGCGTCTGTCTATAGAATTTGGTTCGAGAGAGTATTACTCATTATTCAATAAACCAAAAGGTACCGTATTTAAAAAAACTTAAATTTTTTTTCATAAAAATGTTTTAATCAAAAAAATGTCTTCTTTTGGTATAGAAAATTATTTTATTCCTAAAATTTTAACACATTTTATATAGAAATATTATGTAATATATGTGGAATCTTATATAAATATATTTTTTGTATATTAACATCAATATTCATAATTTGTGTAGAATGTTGTGTTCCTTATAAATTTCATATATTCTATATAAAAATAAATTAACTGGTACAACAATAACAATATTTTACATAGAATGATACGTATGCTATATAGATACAACAATAACAAATAAACTGGTGAACATATTCTATATAGGTTATCATGTATTCTATGTAGAGTATTTCGTATCTATATAGAAATACATAAAAAACACAGATTTTAACAAATTAACTATTGAATGTATTCTATGTAGATTGTCATGTATTCTATGTAGAAATACACCAAAAACACGATTTTAACAAATTAACTAGTGAACGTATTTTATATGGATTATCATGTATTCTATGTAGATACAACAATAACAAATTAACTAGTACAACAATAACAATATTCTACATAAATATAAACTATCTACAATCAATTCTGTATACAATATTATTTATTTTATAAATAGTATAATATATTCTATATAAAAATACAAACAAAATCTACATAGAATACATAAAGACGCACAACCATAAAAGACACAATCATCAGGAACCATTACTCCCTGACGGCCAGATGAACGTAATCTATATAGATATCAAGTATTCTGTGTAGAGTATCGTGTATTCTATGTAGATTATCGTGTAATCTACGTAGAATGTCGCAGACAAACTGAAATAGAAAAAAAAAAGATTTCATTAAGATATTTTATCAAACACTTGGTTTACAAATTCTACAAAATACACAAAAAAACACATTTTTAAAAAAAATTTCAAATCTTGTGAATCATAAAGAAATGTTTTTTAACAAAAAAACATGCATATAACTATTACATTCATCCTAGATCTAATATCTTCCAAAAAATCTTTATTTCTTGACCGCCGGACTTCTAAATCGTCATTTTTCTTGACCATCACACTTTCAAATCGTGAGAGATATAAAGAATAGAAGAAAGAGACCATCAGTGACACTACTACAATCAGGACCTTTTGTGACGGACAAATCCGTCGCAAATCCTCGTTTGCGACGGAATATGACGGACCCAAAAAGCCTCGTCGTAAATATATTTGCGACGAATTTGCGACGAATATTTGCGTCTAATTTGCGTCAGCCTGTATTTGGGTCGGACAATAGTTGCATCCGATTAGCGTCTAGTAATTTTTGCTACAGATTTGCGTCAGACATTTTTACAATGGATTTGCGACAAATTTGCGTCATGTTTTTTTGACAGATTGCGATGGCGTCTGTCACAAATTCATCACAAAATTCACTTAGATTTGATGGTCATTTCTATCGCAAATCCATCGCACATTCACTCTAATCTGTTGTCAATTCGAGTCGCATATCCGTTGCAAAATATGGAAAAGAATTACATGCATTTTTTGTTTTTCCATTAAACCACTTTTCGTGTAAACAAAATATCACAATATTCTAAAATAGTAAAACCTTTAAAATACTAAATCAAACCCTTAAAATACTAAATCAAACCCTTAAAATACTAACTCAAACCATTGCAATATAAAATAACATAATATGTTACAAGTTAATATGTCAATACTAAAAGTTAGAACTCAAATAAAAGTTGTTCGAATGATTCCTTGACGTGCTTTTTCCTTTCTAGCTCCCCTTCGTCATACCACAAACAATCTAAAAAACAATTATTAAATTGTAAGAGTATACTTTCGATATAAGCTACAATCAAAACTCAAATTGTAAAATAATAATAAAAAATGCTAGAATCCCTAAAACATGTTAAATTGTAAAAGTATAGATATGACACTCCCAAAAAAATATATATCAAATTAAAGCAGAAGTCCTTAAAGCATTATGAACATTGAACAACTGCACTAAGAAATACATGTTTCACCATATGAATCTAATGATATTATGAACAAGTCCGAGCTAAGCGTTATGAACAACAAGTTCGACCATACTTTCAAGTACACACACATAACTATATTAACTAATTTGCACAGTTAATTAACACCCATATGTGATGTATATAATCATGTAATTATAATGAGCAAAAACATACGAATAGCAATTACCAGCTTAAGAATGGAGGTTTTGAAACCGTGCAAACCACATTTCAATCTTCTTGTCAATTTCGTTTCGATAGTCCTCTAAATCTTTGGTCATTCTTTGCTCCAGAGCCGTTCGCTCACGTTCTCTCTCTGCCCTTTCAATTGCTCTTTCTTGTTCAAATTCGGCTCTTTTTTTTTCTCTTTCTGCTCTTTCAATCTTTTTTTATTCTTCCATCTCCTCTACCTTCCTTTTCAATCTTTCAATTAATCTATAAATCATAAAATAAATTTCATACTTATATACACATGTTTAAATGACTTTTATCAACTTATATATATATATATATATATATATATATATATATATATATAAACACACACACACACACGTTTTATGGGAATAAATGGTAATAATTACATCTCATCATTTTCGGTTTGTGAAGGATGACTACCCGTGCTAGATATAGAAGACGTTCCCGTAAGCACAAAAACAGGATCAAATGCGTCGTTCGCCCCATACAATCTTCCCTTTTTCCTCCCGGCCTCCAACAGCCATCTCCATATATATGTGATGATCATGATTTGTGTGTTTCTCATCAAAAGTCTCCTCTATCAATTTATCATATGTTTCCTATGGTAAACAATAGTAAATTAATATTTAATTCATTTTTTATTTAATATCAAAGTAGTTAAAAAAAAAACATAGTTAACCATATAGAGCTGAAAAAACTTACAATTTGTAATTGTGCCCTGTCATCAACCCATACTGGCTCCTTCGACCCTCCCTCCCCTGGCCTTGTGTGTGTGTAAAGAACTCTCTGGATCCAACCGGGCGTACATAAAACGAAATCAGAAACTAAAAACTCCAGCAGTAGAAAGATACGCTTATAATTCAAAAGCAAGAGAATCGTAAACTAACTCAGAGAGAGTGAAATGGTGCGGTGGCGCACCGGTCAGCGACGGTCGAGGCAGCAACGATCGAAGAAGCAACAACTTTGGTTCTATGGTGCGGCGGTGCTATGGTGAGTCCAAGCGGTGCGTGTTCGTGAAAGGGGGAAAAGTGAAAACGAAGAATGTGGGTTTCTAGAATGTGTGTGTTCTAGGTTTTGGTTTTTCAAATTTTGGCTGGTTTTTTTTGTTCTTTTTAATAAAACTTTTTATGATTAAACTTATTATTTTTTGTTTGGTTTTTGCGATAGATTTGTTTGGTTTTGGTTTTTCAAACCTTATTATTTTTGTTCTAGGTTTTTATTTTTTGTTTGGTTTTTGCGATAGATTTGCGACGTATCTAAACTTATTATTTTTAAACAAAATTGACTATTATTAAAAATTTTCGTTGCAATAGCCCCTTTTTGTAGTAGTGTGGGTTGTTGTAGGCGGTGACCGACGATGGGTGATAAGACTATAATTTTATGTGTTTTGTATTGTTTTTAGCTCATTTTAAGCACATATGCTTCGTAACTTCCATATTATTACTCCTAAATTGTGTTTCAGGGTCAAGAAGTCAAATAGAAGCAGCTCGAGAAAACTCAGCGCGAACCGGGCCGGTGGGGGCGCAGACCTGCGCCACCCTACGCTGCAAACAGAACTTTTCAGAGTTAGAGAGCACTTCCAGCGCAGACCAGCGTAGCCCACGCCGTACCCCCAGCGCAGGGGGAAGGGCGCAGGCCTACGCCCAGGCCAACGCTGGTGCGGCATAAAAAGATTGCAGACGCGTTTTTGACCCCAAAACCCTAATTTCCACCTCCTCTATAAATAAAGGTCGATGACAGCCATTTCAAGAGTCCCGAAAGTGTTGAAAAAAGTGGCGAACCCTGCCGAAGTTGATTCACGATCTGATTACGAAGACGGTGGATTGCACCCGTTCGTTCGAGCCTACGATGATGTCTCCAACCATTCCCGGTGACGAGCATACGATGAGCGGCTAAACACCAAAGCCATTTGCGGAGGATCTACGGCTAAGTTTTACCCTTTTGAATCGTTGTTTATGTATTGATGTATTTGGATGCTTGAACATTATGTGTGATGCAAATGATATACATTTGGTTGTGTTATGAGTAATTGGTTTAATTGGTAAAAGCAAGATAGTTCATAGTGATATTATTATTTGTGTCGAGTCCGTTAGTTTAGGGATTAAGCAAGTAATGAATGTTGCATGCATTAAGCCGAGATTTATTGGTTAAATTATTTACGAGTAATATGATTAAGTAATTGGTTATGTCTATGTGACCGTTACATGAGATTCAATTGGATAATAACTTATGCCGTAGTAATTCCGTGAATGGTTGTCTTTTAAATTGCTTGTTAATCAATTCGTTAGTTGATTGCCGTTGTTTTAGTTATAATTTAGTCGTAACCATTATTCCAAACAAATCACTCAATTTACAATTTAATCGCTTTCAATAAATTAAAGAAACTAGCTAATTAACCCTAATTCACATACGCACTCACTGAGGATTCGACCCCTTACTTCTCTAAGCTAATAGTTAGATTTACGGTTATTTCTACAAGCCACAACGACGACTCGTCAGATTTTTGTGCCGTTGCCGAGGAGTGGTAACTTTAGTTAGGGCTAAAAGTTAGTTTTGGCCTTAGTTTTAAGTTTTAAGTAATTTAGTTTAATTCTTTTTAGTCTTTAATTTCTTATTTATTAAAAGATCACATAAAAATCCAAAAATCCAAAAAGGTAATTGTAGTCCTCTACTTTACCACCAAATATATAATTAGTTTAATTAAGTAATTTAATTTAAGTCTTTAATAGTTTATGCTCACACGTCGTTCGGCTAGAGGATTGCCGCTACAATTCGAACCCGAAATCGAAAAGTAGCTAAATCTCACCGAAAGACTGTTAGGATACAAATACAACAAATATTAATCACGGAGAATTCAAGCGATCAGCATATACACGTACAGGACGATAACGAGCAAGAGGAAGAAATTCTCACTCTAGAAGTTCCGGTTTCGCCAAGAAATCATGAGCAAGAAGAACCTGTGCGCGTAGTTATTAGGATGGGTGGACACACGAGAAGGACGGTTGAGTCACATTACCACCCAGGTGATGTGCTCGACCCTTCTCCTATTCGATACCCTGAAAATGAGAACGAACCCGAAGTTCGTCCTCAACTTTTTCAAATTCTTCCTATTTTCCGAGGGATGCCAACAGAGGAACCCTATGAGCATTTAGCTGAGTTTACGACTATTTGTAAAGCTAACCATGTTCGAGGTATAACCACCGATGGTTTAAAATTTCGATTATTTCCTTTCTCGTTAAAAGATAAAGCTAAAAAATTGGTTCGTGTCGCTACCTACCAATAGCATCACGACATGTGATCAAATGAAAAGAGAATTCTCAATGAATACTATCTTGTTAGTATATGGTGTGTAAAGATGACATTACTACTGCATCATGGCTGATTTCATAAAACACTTGAGGGTCACACCGATGAGCACAACTGAGCAGATGCAATTAAACTATTGAATAAATAATATTGGATATTGTTTATGACACGAAATGATCATTGAGATTAAATTAATGTGTGATTAATTATATCTCAAAGTACGGGGGACTAAAAGTACAATATAAGATATTGTAAGTGATTTAATTGTCATTGGATGATAATTAAATAAATAATTATCTAGTCTTTTATTTATTATTAGATATTAAATGAAAGATGTATTTATTTGAATTGATATTATCATCTAATTATTGGATAACTAGATGGATAATTATAAACAAATACATAGAGATAATTATAAATAATTATCTACTCATTTATATATTATTAGATAATATATAAAAGATAAATATTATTAACATATATATAATTATAGAGATAATTATATAATGTTTAAATAATAAAGATAATTATTAAGATATATATTATATTATTATATTAGAGTTTTATTAAAACTAAAACACATAATAATATATATATATATATATATATATATATATATATATATATATATATAATTTATATATATATATATAGATGGGATCATTGCAGAACCTAAATTTAATGTAGAACCGTAGAACCAATATCGTCCATGGATTAGATTAATCTAATGGTCTTGATTAAAACCATAAAGTTTGGAATTAGTGAAAGAAAGATTGACATTAGTGATTATTTAATTCTTTCAGGGGTAAAAAAGGAATAGATTGGAAATAACAAAATGATTGGCATTAGTAAAATAAATATCCCTTTTCTTTAAATTAAAATAACATTAATATGATTAATTGTTAAATCAAAAAATTATACCATAAAAACGAGAATTTTATACTCTTTTAAACGAGACCGGTCATGATATATTTTTTTCGAAAAAATTTTACGTGTTTATTTTTCGTAAAAAAAAATTACCCAGACCACGATACAATGTAACATAGCCGATATCATTCAATGTCGAATGAACACTTGATACCGTATATTCAACGTCGATGCAAACACTGCATGTACATTCAAAATTAATACAACCAAAATAATGGTCAACATTAGTAGTCAAAAGTTGGTTGATTTAATGGGAACAGTAATGACATAATTTTTTCGAAAAAATTTTACGCGTTTGTTTTTCGTAAAAAAAAAATTATTCAGACCACGATGCAATGTAGCATGACCGATATAGTTCAACGTCGATGCAACACTGCATGTACATTCAAAATTAACAGAACCAAAATAATGGTCAAAATTAGTAGTTAAAAGTTAGTTGATTTAATGTGAACAGTAATGACATATTTTTTTCATAAAAATTTACGTGTTTATTTTTCGTTAAAAAAAAAATTATTCAGACCATGATGCAATGTAGCATGACCGATATAATTCAACGTCGATACAACACTGCATGTACATTCATAATTAACAGAACCAAAATAATGGTCAAAATTAGTAGTCACAAGTTGGTTAATTTAATGGGAACAGTAATGACATATTTTTTTCGAAAAAAATTTATGCGTTTATTTTTCGTAAAAAAAAAAATTATTCAGACCACGATGCAATGTAGCATGACCGATATAATTCAACGTCGATGCAACACTTCATGTACATTCAAAATTAACAGAACCAAAATAATGGTCAAAATTAGTAGTCAAAAGTTGGTTGATTTATTGGAACAGTAATGACATATTTTTTTCGAAAAAATTTTACGCGTTTATTTTTCGTAAAAAACAAAAATTATTCAGACCACGATGCAATGTAGCATGACCGATATAATTCAACGTCGATGCAACACTTCATGTACATTCAAAATTAACAGAACCAAAATAATGGTCAAAATTAGTAGTCAAAAGTTGGTTGATTTAGTGGGAACTGTAATGACATATTTTTTTCGAAAAAATTAGTTCCACATAGGAGTTCTGTTTGCACAATAGACTAAGTCTATGGGACCTACGTTCAGCGCTGGCGTGACGTTAACGCTGGTAAGATTTCCAAATATATTTTTCGTAAAAAAAATTATTCAGACCACGATGCAATGTAGCATGACCGATATAATTCAACGTCGATGCAACACTGCATGTACATTCAAAATTAACAGAACCAAAATAATGGTCAAAAGTGGGCAGTCAAACTTGGTAGGCTACTATTAATTCAATGTTAATTGCATAATAACCATCTTATCCCTAGTGTTATATAATAATCCAATGGTTTAGATTGGTTCTATAGTTGCAATGATCCCAACCCTATATATATATATATATATATATATATGTATTCATATAGGCGGCCGTATATCACAAAGGTATATATATACATATATAACCTAGGGTTTTTGGTGTGAGTGACAACATACAACCAAAAGCACAAAACCATTTGATGGTTTTGGTGAGGCGCAGCCGCAAGAAACAAAATAAAACCAAAAAGGTTTGGTTTTTTCCGTTCTTCGTGTGTTCGATTGCATACTTGGCGCCGCTCGACCGTGTCATCACCGGTGGATACCGAAAGCATCTCATTCGTGTATTCTTGTCATAGAATACAAATGGATTTTTATTGCTTTTCGTTTACTTATCTTATGTATAATTGATGATCCGTGTACGGAATTCGTAATTTTAAAAAGCTTCCGTTGTGAGTTAATATGATTAATGTTTATGTTTTTATGAAAAACAATACGAATTCCCAACAGTGGTATCAGAGCCACCTCAAGTAACATAATGATAGTATTATTCGAGTATTTATGTCCAACGATCTTAAAGTTTCGATTTTTAATAACTAAAAGTGTTAAAACGATCGAAATTAATAATTAAAACGTTTAAGGTTTTGATTTGGCTTGGAGAAAATCGACCAAAGGTTTTGGAAACCCCATGGTGATTCTCGGCCAACCTTGGAGTTTTTCAGAACTCGGGATTTTGAAACCTTAGTTCGTTTTATTTAGTTAATATTTGATTGTTTAAAAGTGTTTAATTGATTAAAGTCAAAAATTAAACGTTTCGGTTCGCGAAATCAAATCTAGAGATTTCGGCCATGGGTTGAGACCCATGACCTCTCAGTTGTGATGTGGTAACCGAGGTGATGGATTATTTGTTTCCGTCATGTCGTTTAATTCACGGTTAAACTCGAACGATTAAATTAAATGCGTTAAAATCGAATTATAAATCAAAATTGTTTGGTTTTTAATATTTAAACATTTGTGACTAAATTAGTTTTCGGTTTTACAAAATTAAAGTGGGAGACTTTATTAGTTTTATAAAATTCACAAATCGGTTTAAATATTATTCGATTCGAAAATTAAACGATTAATTAGAATATGGAAATCTAAATAATCAAAGTGAGTTGATTAAAGGTTTCGATTAATTTCAGCCGTCAAAGGGTTTAATACCCTACTTGTTTTCGGTTCATATGGGTTATTGAACCCGAGTATGAATCGGTTAACTAAGTTGGTTCATTTCCGTTTTCCGGTAATTCATCGTTTAAATTAAATCAGTTTTAATTAAAAGTTAAGTTTTAATGTTGAAACTAAAATTAATGGTAATTTTAATTTATAAACTAGATTCAATTTATGCATTTAATATTTAGTTCCATAAATGCATTATTAAATTAAAGAGAGTTTAATTTAAGGATTCTATTTTCAAATTGATAAAATCGTGACTTTGAGTTTCATGCTCGGTCATGGTTTAATGTTTTGAGATCTGATCTCGACATTAACATTTTTGGTAGAAATTGTTTAAAACCATAAAGAAATGTTTTTGATGTTATTTAAAGATGATCTTTGGTAAATTGTTTATTAAGAAAATTGACATTTTAAATAAAGTTTAGTTATTTATTTTTGAAAAGTGTTTCAATTAAATAATAGTTAATTGATAATTATTTAAAGAAAGTTTAAATTATTTATCAATATTATTTGAAAATAAAACTATATTTATTAAAGGTTGTTTAATAAAAAGTTTCTTAAAATAGTAAGTTTTAGTTTCAAAGGTGTTTGAATTGTAAATTGAATATTTTAAGAAAAGTGTAGTTTTTGAATCCAAAGATAATGCAAAGATGGAATTGAATTTGAATTTTTTGGAAAAAAGTTTCTAATTATGGAAAGTGTTCCTAAATTTCGAGTTTACGAACCGTATTAAATTTAAGAACGATATTGGACATGATTACTTCAATTAATGGTAGATAATTGGTCTTGGAATTATTTTCATGGCAAGATGAAAATGAATTCTGGATTATTAGTATGTTTTACTGCTTTATTAATGTTTGTGACATAGCCAAGCCTTGAGACCCCTTTGTTTGTGATGGTTGTTTACATAATCTTAATGTTTGCTATTTTTTATTGGTTATTTTTGGGAACGCCTGCGTGCCATTGGAATCCCGGTTTTAAGATGTAATATGTAATAGGTTAGAAATAGGCAAATGTATTTAGATTAAATCCAAAACGGTTCGAGGCCGGTTTTAAGATGCTGCTGTACATTTGGCCTAACCTAACGTCATCCGTAACTGGGTGACCATAACGGTTCGAGGCTGGTTGCAGTGGGAGTCGTGTTGGAGGCCTAGATAGTCAATATGGGATTTGCACCTTCTTTTAACTAAGAAGAGATATTTCTGGGCCCCTCGACGATTGATACTGACAGAAATTCATGGCCATGCTCGGACAGAACTGATGTGTTCTAATATGTCTGTTTCAGTTCAGTATGAGATCAGGGAGTTGAGAAACATAATCGTGTTTGCTACGGTTGATCTAATCCATGCCTAGCTTTCACATTGAAATATCGTGATGCATGGGATATAACCTAAGTTTCTTTTTGGAAGGCTGTTTCAACAAGAATGCCCGAATGGGAGTCAGAGTTTTTATGACCTTGATTGCCTAAAGTGTCTAGCCATGACCTCCTTTAGGCGCATGTTGCAGGACAGTATGTCGTCTTACACAAGTGGGAGTATGTTAGTATATGGTGTGTAAAGATGACATTACTACTGCATAATGGCTGATTTCATAAAACACTTGAGGGTCACACCGATGAGCACAACTGAGCAGATGCAATTAAACTATTGAATAAATAATATTGGATATTGTTTATGACACGAAATGATCATTGAGATTAAATTAATGTGTGATTAATTATATCTCAAAGTACGGGGACTAAAAGTACAATATAAGATATTGTAAGTGATTTAATTGTCATTGGATGATAATTAAATAAATAATTATCTAGTCTTTTATTTATTATTAGATATTAAATGAAAGATATATTTATTTGAATTGATATTATCATCTAATTATTGGATAACTAGATGGATAATTATAAACAAATAAATAAAGATAATTATAAATAATTATCTAGTCATTTATATATTATTAGATATTATATAAAAGATAAATCTTATTAATAGATATATAATTATAGAGATAATTATATAATGTTTAGATAATAAAGATAATTATTAAGATATATATTACATTATTATATTAGAGTTTTATTAAAACTAAAACACTTATTAATAATATATATATATATATATATATATATATATATATATATATATATATATATATATATATATATATATATATATATATATATATATATATATATATTCATATAGGCGGCCGTATATCACAATGGTATATATATACATATATAACCTAGGGTTTTTGGTGTGAGTGACAACATACAAGTATACAACCAAAAGCACAAAACCATTTGATGGTTTTGGTGAGGCGCAGCCGCAAGAAACAAAATAAAACCAAAAAGGTTTGGTTTTTCCCGTTCTTCGTGTGTTCGATTGCATACTTGGCGCCGCTCGACCGTGTCATCACCGGTGGATACCTAGAGCATCTCATTCGTGTATTCTTGTCATAGAATACAAAGGTATGGATTTTTATTGCTTTTCGTTTACTTATCTTATGTATACTTGATGATCCGTGTACGGAATTCGTAATTTTAAAAAGCTTCCGTTGTGAGTTAATATGATTAATGTTTATGTTTTTATGAAAAACAATACGAATTCCCAACATATCTCATTAGTAAAACCACTGAGAAAAGAAAGGAAATTACCGGGTTTAAACAAAACCCGGTGAACGATTCTACGAAGCTCTTGGTTATGAACCACCACGACAAGAATATCAATATGGTTCTACCTCTGCTGCTAAAGATGAGCGATATTATAAGTCAAACTCTCGTGATCAACCTCAATTCCAAGTGGAAACGAACATGACATCTTCACAATTCTCGGAGTTCACAGAATTTATGAAGCAACAATCAGCTATCAGTACTAAGACCATTGAGCTTCTAAGCCGACAGATGGATCAGATAGCTGAGTCAGTTATAAGACTAGTATAGGGAAATCTTCCAAGCAATATCGTCCCTAATCCTTCGCACGCTCATAGCAAAGATAAAAAGCATGAAATAAACGAAGTGAATGAAGTATCCAAGGTGACTACCCTGAGAAGTGGTAGAGAAGTAGATAACAAGATTGAGATGCCCAAAGAGTAAGAGGCAGAAGATACCAACACTAAGGTCGTGTATGGGAAAAAGAGGATCCAAAAAATGAGGTTCCCAAGAAAGTCACTTTCAAGGAACCAATTAAAGCAGACATTCCAACTGTCAAAGTTGGGGAGGCGGTTAAGGATCAGGACACTACAATTCCTCCTCCTTACCCTGCTGCTTTGGAAAATCCTAAATCTTCTCCCTATGGCAAAAGAGGCGCACAACCAGAGGATTTGTGGGATTTGTTTAATCAAGTTAAGATCAATATTCCTTTGATCAAGGTTATTCAACAAGTTCCCTCCTATGCCAAATTTTTAAAAGATCTTGCACACAGAAGAGAAAGTTTAAGGTATCGCTTCCTAAGCAGATCAATTTAACTGAACAATTGAGTGCGGTAGTTTCTAGTTCTTTGCCTCCTAAGCTAAAAGATCCTGGATCACGATCGATTCCAGTGACAATTGGCAATGTGCAGATAAAGAAAGCACTTCTTGATCTGGGAGCTAGTGTTAATATTCTACCTGGAAACTTGTTTGACAAACATGATCTAGGCCAGTTACAGACGATTGATATAATATTACAGCTGGCGGATCGGTCAACCAAGTGCCCAAGGGGTATTCTCTCAGATGTCATAGTAAAGGTTGAAGACTTTTACTATCCAGTTGATTTCCTAGTTTTGGACACAGAAAGTTCTATTGGAGACAATCAACTAGCTATTGTCTTAGGTAGACCTTTATTAGCCACTATTAATGCTCAAATTAATTGTAGAACGGGAGCCGTAGATATTGCCTTCGGTAATCGCAAACTGAGATTAAATGTGTTTAATTTTTCGAATGCCGCTACAATCGATTCAGAGTGTTATCTAATCGACGTGGTGGATGAACTTGCTCAACAACATAGTTCGTTAATCAATACCAAAGACACTACTGAGTTGTTCTTTGCTGAGCATGACATAGCTAGGATGAATTCTCATGAGTGTAATGAATTAGAGGTAGTCATGGAATCCACACTAGAATCGAAACAACCGCTGTGGAATCATAAGACTGGAAAGTTACCTACTGAATGCCTCAGTCAGCAAAACCTTCAATAGAACAACCACCTGTTTTAGAATTGAAGGAGTTGTCAGTTCATTTAAAGTATGCCTTCCTAGGTCAAAATGACACTTTTCCTGTCATAATCTCATCAGATCTGACCAAATCGCAGGAAAAAGCCTTACTGCAAGTTTTAGTTAAATATAAAGAAGATGGACTATAGCTGATTTAAAAGGAATTAGTCATACTTTGTGTATGCACCGAATCATTACTGATCCAGAAGCTAAACTAGCACGGGATGCACAAAGGAGACTAAATCCTAATCTAAGGGAAGTAGTTAAGAAAGAAGTGTTAAAGTGGTTGGACGCTGGGATAGCCTACCCCATCTCTGATAGCAAATGGGTGAGTCCAACCCAAACTGTGCCCAAGAAATCTGGGTTCATAGTTATTGACACCGAAGATGGAGGAAAGATAACTACCCGCCCTGTAACTGGATGGAGAATATGCATCGATTATAGGATACTAAATTTTGCTACTTCTAAGGATCATTTTCCACTACCATTTATAGATCAAATTGTGGAAAAGTTAGCAGGTCAAAAGTTTTATTGTTTCCTCGATGGCTATTCTGGCTATAATAAAATCCCAATCCATCCAGAGGATCAAGAGAAAACTACATTTACATGCCCATATGGCACCTTTGCGTACCGAAGGATGTCATTCGGTCTATGTAATGCGTCCGCCACATTCCAGCGTTGTATGATGGCTATCTTTCAGATATGGTGGGTGGTTCTCTTAAGATATTTATGGATGATTTTTCCATATTCGATAAGACATTCGAGGATTGCCTAGGACATTTAGAGAAAGTCCTAAAGAGATGCACAGACACCAACTTAGTATTAAGTTGGGAGAAAAGTCATTTCATGGTAAAAGAAGAGGTAGTCTTAGGCCATATAGTGTCTGAAAAAGGCATGGAAGTAGACAAAGCAAAAGTCTAATTAATATCTTCACTTCCACTCCCACCAATGTTAAAGGAATAATATCATTTCTAGGCCACGCTGGTTTTTATCGGCGGTTCATTAAGGATTTCGGTGAAATTGGGCATGATCAAATGAAGTGATAGATGGACGTTTGAGTCCTAAAATTGCTAAATTAGAAAGTTTTTTAAGTTCTGTGGTTCTTTGTGATGGACAAGATGGATGGAAGTGGGCTTGTGATAGTACAAGTTCATACTCAGTAAAATCGCTTCGAAATCTTATTGATGGTATCTCTTGTGAATCAGATGGCTTTTCTTGGTTCTGGAATAATTGGTTACCACCTAAAATCAATTGTTTCATTTGGAAAATTGCTCAAAGGAGACTCCCTACTAGAAAGAATCTACTTGTCACGGGAATAAATGTCCTTTCAGATTTATATCCTCTTCGCAATTCGGAAGAAGAATAGGTGGATCATCTCTTATATGGTTCTTCGATAAGTAAAAGTTTATGGAAGTGGTTATTGAATTGGATTGAAGTTGAATGCAATGAGCATCTTTCCTTAAATCAAATTGTTGGAATGGTTTTGGAAGGGGCAAAATCAAAGTCACGAAAAAAATTCTTTGAGTCTGCTATTGGGGGACTTCTATGGTTCATTTGGATTGTCAGGAATAATATGATATTTCAGAATTTGAGTGTTACAGCTTCTTTGATCAAGGACGATATTCAGGCAAACTTGATCACTTGGATACAATATAGGGGGGCTTGTAAGTCGATAATATAGTCGTTGTGGTGTTCAAGTCCATGTTCTCTTTTTTAATCATGTGTTGTGTTTACGTGGGTCCAATCCCGAATTGATCCACAGGCCCAAAGGGCCCAGCCCATCTCCTATCCGAAGCTCAGGTCTGCCATAAGATCCAAGGTTATTCGCTCGACCCGCGGGGGGCCCGTGGAGCGACAAACCTGTGAGCAGCAGGGGCTTGTCGGACAACAGGTGTTATGCAGAGAAGGGAGAAAAAGCAATGAATCTGATTGGCTCTCGAGGGATCGCGGAGATCACTCCCATGCACGTTCCTCCCCAGCCAATGGGAATCTTCCAAATGAGCGTCTCACCTGGAATAGAGAAGGTATAAATAGGGCTCTAATCATCCAGAAAAGGGTAATGTCCATTCCTCATTTCACTGATATTTCCTTTCAACCTTTACTCTCTAGCATGACGGCTGACTTTGGCATCGGAGTGTCCTCACAGGGGCTCTCCCTGTGTTGACACTAACGATAACCTTCTCGTTTCTTTGTTGCAGGCTTCCTAATCCCTTTCTTGAATCCTCTGGAAGCATTACCAAGCTAGTTATCACTTAAACCCATAATTATTGATTGTCAGACGCACAAACAATTGGCGCCATCTGTGGGACACGACTGGTTACGATGGTACTAGCTTAGTTCTCAGAAATTCAAAATGGATAAGCCTGATGCAGCTGAAATAGGCGCTCAAGGCCCTGTAGGTGGAGAACAACCCCCTCTCCAGGCGGGTCTCCAGGTGCCCCTGGGAGTGGTGGAACCATCTCCGGCCGTAGAGGCGCTCCTTCCCTCTTTAGACTCGGAAACAACCACACAGGTGATAAGCCGACAGTTCGTAGCAGCAAATTTCGAACAACTCCAGGCCCTCATGCAAGAACATTCTCGTTTTGTTGAGGCGCCACCCCTGGATAGGACCAATGAGGTGATGATGGAATACGAAGATGTAGACTCAGAAGAGATGGATGAGCATATAGACACGCGGGAGTTGAGCACGAGGGAAGGAGCAGCTCGCAGGATACAAGAGGCACAAGTGGCTAAGGCCAAGGTATCAGTGGGAAGTGAGGTCAATACCCTACCATGAAGCATGCCCAGGCAGGCGATTCAAGGCGCTCGTATCTCTTTAACCACACCACCTACCCTTGCATCTCGAAGGGAAAGCCTCACGCAAGGTAGGGTTTTTGAAGCGTTAGGTAGTACAAGGAGGAGGGAGCGCGTGGAGCCCCCCCCCCCCCCCCCAGGTGAGGTTCACAAGCCAGGGGCGTAGGGGATTGGAAGAGGTGGTAATACCCACCAGAAGCAGGACTTCTCAGGGCCAGGCCCGTAAAGACTTTCAGAAAGGGCCTAAACCCCTTAACCTGGAGGCCCATTTCCAGGAGGTTGATGGGGAAGATCCCTCCCCCTTCGCAGAATGGATTGAAGATTATCCCCTTCCAGAAGGTTTGAAACTACCCTCAAATGTAGGGGTATATGACGGGACGAGAGACCCAGATGATCACTGGCGTCTGTTTGCAGGGGCCATGAAGATATCTAAATGGGTACCACCGGTGGCGTGCCATATGTTCTCAATGACGCTCAAGGGCACTGCCCGCCTATGGTTGGAGTCGTTACCTCCAGGTGGCATCAATAGTCTTGATGAGTTAAGAACAAAATTTCGTTCTAACTTCATGCAGCAGCAGAGATACACTAAGACCCACCTGGAGCTGCATAATATCAAGCAGACTGAAACGGAAGGTTTGCGAGCTTTTGTGGAGCGATACAACCTGGAGAGTCAACAAATCAGGGGTTTGGGGGACGATGCTAAGGTTTCTGGCTTCATACATGGTCTCAGACATCGACAACTGGTAGAGTTTCTGTCACAAGACTTACCAGCCTCCTATCAGGAGTACCTGGAAAAGACCTATTCCTACATATGGTCTAAAGAACTGTCACCCAGAACCAGCCCCCTCGGAAGTCGCACCAAGAGAGAAGTAATAAATCCTATCAGGGAAGGGAGTCAGACAACTCGTTCAGAGGGCGTCGCGATAGAGAGGAGAAGTATACTCCCTATAGCCGCAGGGAAGATCGATACAGGAGAAATGATACTCTCCTGTCACTCATCAAGACTCCCAGAGAGATTTTGGCAATGGAAGCCCTTGCTTCATCGTTTAAACCCCCAGCTCGTATGCAAGGTGATCCCAAAAAGAGAAATCAGGCGGAGTGTTGTGAGTTTCACGAAGACAATGGACATCACACCAGCGACTGCATCGAGCAGCGTAAGCGTATTGAAGGTGCAATAAAAATGGGGAAGCTCTCACACTTGTTGAGGGATATTAAGGGTAAGTCGCAATCCAAAGAGCAAGGCCAAAAAAGGCGATACGCTTGGCAGAAGGACAAAGCGCCTGATAACTCGAAGTTAAAAGAGCATGTAGCCGAAGTTCTCATGATACGGACAGTTGATGATGAAAGCCCTCTCAAGAAGAACAAGTTACAAACTGCTGGGGATACAGAGATCAGTTTTCCCCCAGGCGGAATGACACATTGTGGGCCTGTAGTAATTAAAGCAATTATTGAAGATGTGCGTGTCTGGAGGGTGTATTTAGATGGAGGAAGTGCTTGTGATATCCTCTATGAAGATTGCTCTTTACGCACGCCAGACGCTGTTCGGAAAAAGTTGCGACCCACTTCAACTCCCCTGAAGGGGTTTTCAGGAGAGATATATTGGCCATTAGGACAGCTACACTTAAGAGTCTCTTTACGACAGGGTCAGTTGGAAAGAGAGGAGCGGGTAACCTTCCTGGTGGTTCGCTCTAAGTCGTCGTACAACGCGATCTTAGGACGTCCCTCACGGGGGAAATTGCAGGCCATTTGTGACACCCTTGCCACATTAACCACCAATTACCATTCACCCAGGATTAATCACCAACAAACAGATAACATAATGATCTGATAGCTTAATAATAGTGCGGAAGCAATATACATAAATAAAAGTATTACAACAGAGTCTAACATCCTACGGTGCTACAAAGGTTACACATCTAAGTCTACAAATCCAAAGGTATTACATCATCCCCAAATTTATTACAACATTATTTCCATAGAACAATTACCAAGTTAAAACAGTGGAAATCTTCAAACACTTCAATAAACGTCCTAGCTAGACGGTCCCGCAGCGGATTTCCCTTTTTCCTGTAAAAATTCAACAACTGAAGGGGTAAGCTAAAGCTTAGTGAATACCATATGATTTTACACATTCTACAAATCATTAAGATGCCACCCAGGGTAACCGCGGTAACACATACCGTATACCCCACACGTACTCCAAGTACGCAAACCTGAGCCGCAGCTCCTTCGAGCTGACACTCGGCATAAGAATAACCAACCATCTGAGGCAGACATTACATCGGGGATGACCTACTGTCTATCCTGACCACAGAGGTGTCAAACTCTTGGTCATATAGCACAGTAACATCAGAGTACAGATGCGACCACGCAGGTCCATCGAAAGGATGCACAACAAATGAACGGACATGCAACAAGTATGAATGTGCATCAACATATACGCATGTTAGTAGAATGCCAAACGAATATGAAACAACATGCCTCAGCAGGCAATGCAAACATAATGCAGATGCAGCAATGTTAAAATCAAAGGTACTCACAGTGGGTGCGTTATTAATCTTTAAGCAATATTATTTCTCCTCGGAATTTCAACCGGATCAACCAAGTACCCCACTGTGGGTTAAACAACACCACAAGGGACCTGTAAGTCATTTGTAACAACACATTGTGTTAATATCTTGTTTAATTCCATAA
The DNA here is from genome assembly GCA_020465985.1 of Centrapalus pauciflorus. Lineage (NCBI taxonomy): Eukaryota > Viridiplantae > Streptophyta > Magnoliopsida > Asterales > Asteraceae > Centrapalus > Centrapalus pauciflorus. The sequence goes on from JAANYP010001092.1 coordinate 32,149, forward strand.
AACTTAATTTTATAAGTTTTTACCATTTTTGATCCCAGTTTCGGATCCATGTCCGAATTCGGACCCCACCCGAATTCGGACCCCCAGTTCGGATCCCACATGGATCCCAATTTGGATCCCACATAAATCCAAATTCGGTCCCCTTTAATTTCGGACACAAGCTAAGTTCGGACCATATCCGAATTCGGTCCCCAACCGAATTCGGACCACATCCGAAATTCAAACACTTAAAATATTTTTGCAATTTTTGATTATATTACAAGTTCGGGCTCATCCGAATTCGGTCCCCAACCGAATTCGGACCCCCATCCAAGTTCCAATACTTAGAAATATTTGATATATTAACTTTCCTGAAATCCGGGCCTCATCCGAATTCGGACCAGATCCGAGTTCATCTCGGATCCGAATTCGGATCCCACCCCATTCGAACTTGTGCAGCTTTTTAACATTTTCCAGATTTTAATTCCATCATTTTTGGTACTTTTTCAATACATGAAATAATTTATACCAACTTAAATATACTTAATTTCAAGCATTTTAACACTAACATTAACATGCTTTCATACTAAATTCAATCCTTTTTGACCCTTTTCATCATCCAACGAACACACACACTAAAACACACACAAAATCCTCAAATCCATACTTTTAGCTTGAATCAGATGCTAAAATTTAATATGTAGCATCATAAACACTAGATTTAAACTAATCCACAACTTGATCATACATGCAACAACATTTGAATCTCCAAATCTATGATTCGGATTTGAACAAAACCGAACCCAAAATGCTTCTAAATTCGAAATTTAAAGAATTATTACCTCAAATCTTCGATTGCAGTGTTGATAGCTCCTTGAATGCAACCTTGTTTCAGATTTTCAGCTTCCAATTCCAAGTTTTGATGTTCATCGATTGTAGAGAGAGAGAGAGAGATAGAGCTTAGTGAGAGAGTGGGAAGATGGTGAAATGAAATGAAATAAGGATTTTTCCCCTTTTTATTTCCTTCTTTCAAATCTTGGCACATCACACCCCTCTTCTTATCCGGTTCCATTAAATACTGATTTTTATAAAATAAAAGAGTTCTATCTTTTATTCATCATCACTAACATTTTTAATAATCATACTAAATAACTAGAAGTTGAAATTCTTAAATTTCTTAATTTCCTAAAATAGCAATCAACTTTAATCATCCAGATACATAATCATATTTCGTAATCCAACTTAATTATCTTTAATTACAAAATATCCAACCAATTAATCTAAATTACAATAATTTAGAATTTAGGATGTTACAGCATGGGCTCCACCACGCTCAAACTTCGTCCTCGAAGTTATTTGAATTCGATCATATACTTATTCAACGTATCGACCTTTGTCTCTCAAATGTGATCTATTTCTTTGTGATGCTTCCATCGTATCAGTACCATTTTAATTTCTTTGTTTCTTAACTTCTTTACTTTCATATCCGTAATATATTCCGGCTTTTCAACATATACTACCCTTTCTTGAATTTCTAATTCAATATAATCAACCTAATCTTCATTACCAGTTGTGAAAATTTCATAAAGCTTTCCACATGAAACACCAAGTGTTATTTCGATATTTCCTTATGTAATTCCCAATGAGATAACAGGTTCCTAACTTTTCTGTTATTCTAAATGAGCCAACACACCTCATTGGTGATATTAACAAATATGCTCCATCGTTTACCTCAAAGTTGATTAATTTAGGTGTCTTATCATTATAACTCTTCTTTTCATATCACAGACTCAGCAATCAGAGTCCTTTCAATTTCTTTCCAACATGTAGAGGTTCTACATTTCCTCCCTTACAAAACTTTACACGGTGTTCTCTTGATTTTTAACATGATAACCAATGTTATACAATAATTCCATCAAAGTAATTGATCTTTTCAGTTGGTACTTAAATCCAAAATATATGATCTCATCATGTATTCCAATGTGAAAATAGTCCATTCATTTTGACCATCTGTCGGGGGTCGATAAACTGTACTCATAGCTATATGTGTGCCTAATCCCACTTGTAAAGTAAACCAAGAGTTGAAAATGAACCGACTCTTCCAATCAAACATAATCGATTTTAGAGCTCCATAAAAATAATAACCTTACTCACGCAAATCTGTGCAAGTCTTCCAAATAATAACTTTCTCGAGTTGGTATATACATACCCATTTAAATCAGCCTGTCTACAATTTACCAATTGTAGAAAATTTCTTAAATCTGTAATATTGCAAGACAACTTCCAAATTCTCAATCGCTACACTTTTAGCGGAATCCTCCGAGATCTCAACTCCAGAAACCACATACTAGAAAATATAACCCATTGTAATCAAAACTCACGATTTGTTATATTCAACTTTACACTTACACCAAAATATCTTCGATAATTACAATTACCGATTCCTTCAACATTGTTATACAAATCCCTGTTCATAATGTTCATAAAACAGCTGGGGTGTTAATCAATCAAAATGTCGTAATCAGAGACTCGTAGCGCTCATAACTATCCTTGAAAGCCAATTTCAGTACATTCCTTCTTTGGACCTCAACTAATCATATCCCATTCGTAGATCAATCTTAGAAAAATAATGAGCTCTCATGCAGCTAATTGAATAATCATCATTTCCCGGCAGCGGATATTTATTTATTATAGTCAATTTGTTCAAATCACTTTAATCTATACACATTCAGTAGATACAAGACAGTATGAATAACAAACTTTTGGGAGAAGCTCCAGGGATCAAGTCAACACAGAATTTCACTTGTCTTTCAGGTGCCACACCAGACAAGTCTTCCAGAAACACATATGGAAACATTTGGGACAACAGGTGCATCGGCCACAATTTTCTCTTCAGTCTTGGCATCAATAGCATATACCATACAAGACTCACAGCCCTAAGCAATCAGCTTTCGGGGCCTAACAATCATCAGTAGACATTGATCCCCACTTCTCCAATTCCCATATATACAAAGCTCCCGCCCCTCCGGCGTAGTTATCTTTATTATTCCTTTATTGCAAACTACATGCGTCTCATCACATATATACAACCAATTCATTCCAATTATCATATCAAATCGCTGATCTCTTATTGGAATTAAGTCAAGATTGAAGACTACCTCTTTAATCACTAAAGTACAATCATGATACACATGCTCTACGTTAACTATTTTGTTACTTAACAGTTTCAACATTAATCACAATAGACAATCTTTAGACCAAGGCATCTACACTTGTTGAGCAAAAGTAGTAGATACAAATAATCAGTCGTCACTAAAATCATACACTACTCATGATCACCTTCGAATCCTCCTTAGATTTTGGATCATAGTATTAGACTTTTCTTTGCTATATCAGCAAATTTCATTAGTGTCCAAAGTCTCTTTAAACTTTTTATGGTTGATTAAATCACCATTTCATTAAGTATCATACCCTCATTTCGATTAATTATACTTCTCATACATTTCTTAATTTACACTTCACATTGTATATTTCAATTTCTCTTTTAAAATTAGCATGTATCTTCCATGTATTATCATACCCTTGTATGCTTTCTCCATAATCTCTAGATTTGCTTTCCTCATATAATATTCATATATACCAATATTGAAACAGTCTCTTTGATTCCAACTACATCAAAATTCTCACGAACAATTCGAATCATGTTGTTCTTAACCACAACCCTTTTTAAGTCGAAATATCAACACAGTGTAACATACAGTTTCTCTTAATAAAAGCTAATGCTACAAGTTGTTATCAATCCTTCAACATATCATATATAAGAGTAATACAATTAATTTCCAATTCTTTAACCCATTATGGTCAAACTTAAACTTTATTACAACTTTAAAACTCGTTCATAAATTCCATGATATTTATAGCATCTTTTCCAATTCAAAACTTCAAAATACATCTTGGATATTCATCTAATGCCTATTTATATACTCGAGTATTCTCATACACAAACATGATTATACCTATATAAATAACATTTCATATTACTCAAGTTCATATTAACTTCAGAATCATAAAACTTCGATGAAATATTACATATAGAATTCTTAAAGTACTCTTCTAACTCCGTAATTTAAGGTACATAAGTTATAACAATAGTCTCATAGATCTCATTTCCTTTGTTGAACTCTTCATCCATAGTTTCATCATGTAATATTAGTACATGCTAATTCTTTGTTCGAAATCTGCAAGTTCTGCTAAAATGACCCACCTTTCCACATTTATAACAAGCATCGGCCTTCCTTGGACACTTGTCAGCCTTATGTCCAAATTGGTTACAATGTCGACATCTTTTATATCTATCACGTTTATTTGTTCTTGACCTCAAATACGGTCCATTTAGTTCATCTCCTCCAGAATTTGCAATCTTCCCTATAGCTTTTTCTTCATGTTCAACATGTGGTACAATATCAGGCTCACCATATTGCCTACTAAACAACAGCTTGAATTGTTCCCAACTAAAGGAAGTAATTAATTCTGATCCCAATTCTTTTTCCCAACAGTTCCACCATTCCTTGGCTTGTCCAATCAATTGATCCTTAGCCAAAAATGCCTTGTACTCATCCTTACAATTCATCTCCGTAAAGATTTGTTCCATAATTGTAATCCATATTTCTGTTTCCTCAATTCTCAAAGATCCAGAGAATGTTGGTGGTTGCCAGTCCTTGAATGATCTAATTACATATTTCATGTAATTCTCATCAATTCCGGTTTCATAATCAATCTTTTCCTTGCCCTTGTCTTTATGTTTCACTTTATTCCTAAGGTTTATGTCATCCACAACATGATTCCTTTCATGTTCCCTCTTTTCTTTTCTCTTGTCTTCTTTTCTTTTAGCTTTGACCTCATCTCGAGCCCGAAACTGATCTTGAATCATTCTGTTTTGTTCTGCCATCATTGATAGCATCATTTCCCTCGTTTCTCGTGGCGTCATTCCTCCTCCAGACATGTTCTGAAATATAAAACATATAAATCTTTTAGTGATCCCATCACATTGTTAACTACAACACATGTTGTCCCGTATGGAAGTCACTTTCCTAAAAAGCACTAGATCATATCCTATCTTAGTTCAGATCATTACTTACAATCACTACATATCATCACTTAATGTTTGAGACCAAGACCTCACGGACACTTGAATCTCAAACTACTGCTCTGATACCATACGCTGTGACACCCTTGCCACATTAACCACCAATTACCATTCACCCAGGATTAATCACCAACAAACAGATAACATAATGATCTGATAGCTTAATAATAGTGCGGAAGCAATATACATAAATAAAAGTATTACAACAGAGTCTAACACCCTACGGTGCTACAAAGGTTACACATCTAAGTCTACAAATCCAAAGGTATTACATCATCCCCAAATTTATTACAACATTATTTCCATAGAACAAATACCAAGTTAAAACAGTGGAAATCTTCAAACACTTCAATAAACGTCCTAGCTAGACGGTCCCGCAGCGGATTTCCCTTTTTCCTGTAAAAATTCAACAACTGAAGGGGTAAGCTAAAGCTTAGTGAATACCATATGATTTTACACATTCTACAAATCATTAAGATGCCACCCAGGGTAACCGCGGTAACACATACCGTATACCCCACACGTACTCCAAGTACGCAAACCCGAGCCGCAGCTCCTTCGAGCTGACACTCGGCATAAGAATAACCAACCATCTGAGGCAGACATTACATCGGGATGACTTACTGTCTATCCTGACCACAGAGGTGTCAAACTCTTGGTCATATAGCACAGTAACATCAGAGTACAGATGCGACCACGCAGGTCCATCGAAAGGATGCACAACAAATGAACGGACATGCAACAAGTATGAATGTGCATCATCATATACGCATGTTAGTAGAATGCCAAACGAATATGAAACAACATGCCTCAGCAGGCAATGCAAACATAATGCAGATGCAGCAATGTTAAAATCAAAGGTACTCACAGTGGGTGCGTTATTAATCTTTAAGCAATATTATTTCTCCTCGGAATTTCAACCGGATCACCCAAGTACCCCACTGTGGGTTAAACAACACCACAAGGGACCTGTAAGTCATTTGTAACAACACATTGTGTTAATATCTTGTTTAATTCCATAAAACTTAATTTTATAAGTTTTTACCATTTTTGATCCCAGTTTCGGATCCATGTCCGAATTCGGACCCCACCCGAATTCGGACCCCCAGTTCGGATCCCACATGGATCCCAATTTGGATCCCACATAAATCCAAATTCGGTCCCCTTTAATTTCGGACACAAGCTAAGTTCGGACCATATCCGAATTCGGTCCCCAACCGAATTCGGACCACATCCGAAATTCAAACACTTAAAATATTTTTGCAATTTTTGATTATATTACAAGTTCGGGCTCATCCGAATTCGGTCCCCAACCGAATTCGGACCCCCATCCAAGTTCCAATACTTAGAAATATTTGATATATTAACTTTCCTGAAATCCGGGCCTCATCCGAATTCGGACCAGATCCGAGTTCATCTCGGATCCGAATTCGGATCCCACCCCATTCGAACTTGTGCAGCTTTTTAACATTTTCCAGATTTTAATTCCATCATTTTTGGTACTTTTTCAATACATGAAATAATTTATACCAACTTAAATATACTTAATTTCAAGCATTTTAACACTAACATTAACATGCTTTCATACTAAATTCAATCCTTTTTGACCCTTTTCATCATCCAACGAACACACACACTAAAACACACACAAAATCCTCAAATCCATACTTTTAGCTTGAATCAGATGCTAAAATTTAATATGTAGCATCATAAACACTAGATTTAAACTAATCCACAACTTGATCATACATGCAACAACATTTGAATCTCCAAATCTATGATTCGGATTTGAACAAAACCGAACCCAAAATGCTTCTAAATTCGAAATTTAAAGAATTATTACCTCAAATCTTCGATTGCAGTGTTGATAGCTCCTTGAATGCAACCTTGTTTCAGATTTTCAGCTTCCAATTCCAAGTTTTGATGTTCTTCGATTGTAGAGAGAGAGAGAGAGATAGAGCTTAGTGAGAGAGTGGGAAGATGGTGAAATGAAATGAAATAAGGATTTTTCCCCTTTTTATTTCCTTCTTTCAAATCTTGGCACATCACACCCCTCTTCTTATCCGGTTCCATTAAATACTGATTTTTATAAAATAAAAGAGTTCTATCTTTTATTCATCATCACTAACATTTTTAATAATCATACTAAATAACTAGAAGTTGAAATTCTTAAATTTCTTAATTTCCTAAAATAGCAATCAACTTTAATCATCCAGATACATAATCATATTTCGTAATCCAACTTAATTATCTTTTAATTACAAAATATCCAACCAATTAATCTAAATTACAATAATTTAGAATTTAGGATGTTACAGCATGGGCTCCACCACGCTCAAACTTCGTCCTCGAAGTTATTTGAATTCGATCATATACTTATTCAACGTATCGACCTTTGTCTCTCAAATGTGATCTATTTCTTTGTGATGCTTCCATCGTATCAGTACCATTTTAATTTCTTTGTTTCTTAACTTCTTTACTTTCATATCCGTAATATATTCCGGCTTTTCAACATATACTACCCTTTCTTGAATTTCTAATTCAATATAATCAACCTAATCTTCATTACCAGTTGTGAAAATTTCATAAAGCTTTCCACATGAAACACCAAGTGTTATTTCGATATTTCCTTATGTAATTCCCAATGAGATAACAGGTTCCTAACTTTTCTGTTATTCTAAATGAGCCAACACACCTCATTGGTTATATTAACAAATATGCTCCATCGTTTACCTCAAAGTTGATTAATTTAGGTGTCTTATCATTATAACTCTTCTTTTCATATCACAGACTCAGCAATCAGAGTCCTTTCAATTTCTTTCCAACATGTAGAGGTTCTACATTTCCTCCCTTACAAAACTTTACACGGTGTTCTCTTGATTTTTAACATGATAACCAATGTTATACAATAATTCCATCAAAGTAATTGATCTTTTCAGTTGGTACTTAAATCCAAAATATATGATCTCATCATGTATTCCAATGTGAAAATAGTCCATTCATTTTGACCATCTGTCGGGGGTCGATAAACTGTACTCATAGCTATATGTGTGCCTAATCCCACTTGTAAAGTAAACCAAGAGTTGAAAATGAACCGACTCTTCCAATCAAACATAATCGATTTTAGAGCTCCATAAAAATAATAACCTTACTCACGCAAATCTGTGCAAGTCTTCCAAATAATAACTTTCTCGAGTTGGTATATACATACCCATTTAAATCAGCATGTCTACAATTTACCAATTGTAGAAAATTTCTTAAATCTGTAATATTGCAAGACAACTTCCAAATTCTCAATTGCTACACTTTTAGCGGAATCCTCCGAGATCTCAACTCCAGAAACCACATACTAGAAAATATAACCCATTGTAATCAAAACTCACGATTTGTTATATTCAACTTTACACTTACACCAAAATATCTTCGATAATTACAATTACCGATTCCTTCAACATTGTTATACAAATCCCTGTTCATAGTGTTCATAAAACAGCTGGGGTGTTAATCAATCAAAATGTCGTAATCAGAGACTCGTAGCGCTCATAACTATCCTTGAAAGCCAATTTCAGTACATTCCTTCTTTGGACCTCAACTAATCATATCCCATTCGTAGATCAATCTTAGAAAAATAATGAGCTCTCATGCAGCTAATTGAATAATCATCATTTCCCGGCAGCGGATATTTATTTATTATAGTCAATTTGTTCAAATCACTTTAATCTATACACATTCAGTAGATACAAGACAGTATGAATAACAAACTTTTGGGAGAAGCTCCAGGGATAAAGTCAACACAGAATTTCACTTGTCTTTCAGGTGCCACACCAGACAAGTCTTCCAGAAACACATATGGAAACATTTGGGACAACAGGCGCATCGGCCACAATTTTCTCTTCAGTCTTGGCATCAATAGCATATACCATACAAGACTCACAGCCCTAAGCAATCAGCTTTCGGGGCCTAACAATCATCAGTAGACATTGATCCCCACTTCTCCAATTCCCATATATACAAAGCTCCCGCCCCTCCGGCGTAGTTATCTTTATTATTCCTTTATTGCAAACTACATGCGTCTCATCACATATATACAACCAATTCATTCCAATTATCATATCAAATCGCTGATCTCTTATTGGAATTAAGTCAAGATTGAAGACTACCTCTTTAATCACTAAAGTACAATCATGATACACATGCTCTACGTTAACTATTTTGTTACTTAACAGTTTCAACATTAATCACAATAGACAATCTTTAGACCAAGGCATCTACACTTGTTGAGCAAAAGTAGTAGATACAAATAATCAGTCGTCACTAAAATCATACACTACTCATGATCACCTTCGAATCCTCCTTAGATTTTGGATCATAGTATTAGACTTTTCTTTGCTATATCAGCAAATTTCATTAGTGTCCAAAGTCTCTTTAAACTTTTTATGGTTGATTAAATCACCATTTCATTAAGTATCATACCCTCATTTCGATTAATTATACTTCTCATACATTTCTTAATTTACACTTCGCATTGTATATTTCAATTTCTCTTTTAAAATTAGCATGTATCTTCCATGTATTATCATACCCTTGTATGCTTTCTCCATAATCTCTAGATTTGCTTTCCTCATATAATATTCATATATACCAATATTGAAACAGTCTCTTTGATTCCAACTACATCAAAATTCTCACGAACAATTCGAATCATGTTGTTCTTAACCACAACCCTTTTTAAGTCGAAATATCAACACAGTGTAACATACAGTTTCTCTTAATAAAAGCTAATGCTACAAGTTGTTATCAATCCTTCAACATATCATATATAAGACTAATACAATTAATTTCCAATTCTTTAACCCATTATGGTCAAACTTAAACTTTATTACAACTTTAAAACTCGTTCATAAATTCCATGATATTTATAGCATCTTTTCCAATTCAAAACTTCAAAATACATCTTGGCTATTCATCTAATGCCTATTTATATACTCGAGTATTCTCATACACAAACATGATTATACCTATATAAATAACATTTCATATTACTCAAGTTCATATTAACTTCAGAATCATAAAACTTCGATGAAATATTACATATAGAATTCTTAAAGTACTCTTCTAACTCCGTAATTTAAGGTACATAAGTTATAACAATAGTCTCATAGATCTCATTTCCTTTGTTGAACTCTTCATCCATAGTTTCATCATGTAATATTAGTACATGCTAATTCTTTGTTCGAAATCTGCAAGTTCTGCTAAAATGACCCACCTTTCCACATTTATAACAAGCATCGGCCTTCCTTGGACACTTGTCAGCCTTATGTCCAAATTGGTTACAATGTCGACATCTTTTATATCTATCACGTTTATTTGTTCTTGACCTCAAATACGGTCCATTTAGTTCATCTCCTCCAGAATTTGCAATCTTCCCTATAGCTTTTTCTTCATGTTCAACATGTGGTACAATATCAGGCTCACCATATTGCCTACTAAACAACAGCTTGAATTGTTCCCAACTAAAGGAAGTAATTAATTCTGATCCCAATTCTTTTTCCCAACAGTTCCACCATTCCTTGGCTTGTCCAATCAATTGATCCTTAGCCAAAAATGCCTTGTACTCATCCTTAC
>JAANYP010001093.1:0-20529 GCA_020465985.1 Centrapalus pauciflorus
GAATGAGACAGGGACGCGAGCCACATGTATGATTCTATTTGATATATGTGATATATGTGCATGAGATGAGATCCAGTCCAGGGGTCCGTGATGAGTTCCGTACGGACGGTGATTCGCGATGTGTGATCGCGCGGGTTGACTGTCCCTAACAGTCCTTGGGGCGTGTATACCCCATTGTCCAATTAAGCCACTCTTCACATAAGAGGCTTTGGTAATATCTTGGGCGTATCCGATTCGCAAAAAGGCCGCTTGCCTTATATGAAGTGGAAAATCAATAGGCCCCGCCTCCTGGTCCTCTGAGCCTAGCTGAAGGATTTGCCGTAACATATCTGCTGAAAATACAATAGGCTGTCCCCCAACTCTTGTACGTAATACTGTAGGCGTTACTGAGCAATCGACCTGGAGATGCTCCCAAAATTGTCGTACATATGGCAAAATAATCTGCAGATTATGTGTCAAAGCATAAGCAACCAGCGATTGCGTCAAAAATTCAACCATATGTCGGAATGGTTGAGCTTCAGGCAGCTCTCTATCTACTGACATAACCGTGTTATGTTTATTGTAGAAAGCTCGATCACCCATATCTGCACATAAAAACAACAACCATTATTAGTAATGAAAAAAAATAAAATGAAACTTGTTTATTTCGAATTTGCATAATTTCGAACTTATATAAGTTCGAAATCCAACACATTCGAATTTCTACAAGTTAGAATTTATTTTATAAACACATTCGAATTTAAAACAAATTTGAGGATTATGTTCGAACTTGACTGACTTCGAATTTGTAGATATTTTAACAAATTCGAACTTTCTGACAAGTTCGAACATGATGAACATCTTCGAAGTCGGTCATTTTCAAACTAAAATCCAAGATTTTAACCCCATTTGACTTAACAAATAGTATAGTCTAGTCCTATTGGGTTCTAACCGAAGTTATATGTAAATTATTTGACTTTTCACCGGTTAAAACTTGTGATTTTGAACCACATAGTTTAAACCCAAAAACCATCATATAAACTCGATTTTTTGCCATTAAAGAGTCCTAAACCACTCAGACTTTGTATAATAGAGATTACTATACCTAAGGATGTGATTAGATTCGAGAAAAGTGAGCAAAAACTTCGAGGAATAGGTGCAAAATCGAAACGGCAAGTTCAAATGAGTATGTTCGAAATCACCGGACAGAAGTTCGAAGGAATAAAATCGAATGTAGGTGAATTAAATGATTCACCGTTGACCTTTTTATACTAACCTCCTTCGAACTTGACATAAATTCGAAGTTACTGACAAATTCGAAGGATAATTCGAATATGTCTTAAATTCGAAATTAATTGAAAATTTTGAAAATCCTTGAATAAAATTCAACTTTTTCAAGGTGCAACGGAATTTTACAAACCTTGCAAAATTATTTACACCAAGCAAATAGAGTTTCACGCAATGTTTGTTTATTCAACCAAAAATGCATCCTAGTAACTTTGACCTTTTTCCTACTTGGAATAAAATAAAATAAAATTTGAATAAAACTTAAACTTAAAGTACTTAAAAAAATACTTTTACAAACTTTACGACATACACTAACCGAATATTTTTGGCGAGAAAGTCAAAGAAGGTTCAATCAGATAGCGGTGTCAATACGCACTTTCAGTATTACACTTTCACACTTAGGAATTTTTGATTCCTTTGATTGTTTGTCGTAATATACATTCCAAGTCGATTGTTGGTATGATTTTCCCTATAAACATTTTACACTTAGGAATATCCCTTTGCCTTTTTATTTATCAATAAACTACCTTATGTGTCCCATACTTAGACATACTTTTATGATCAAGACATACACACAATGATTATAACTTTTCGGTATTGCAAATTTTCTTTAAAAGGCAAACATCGGACACAGTTCTGTATTTACATACAACATAGTGTCTTAGTTTGTTTTAAAGTTTATTTAAAGCTAGCAAGACAGTGGTGACAGGTCTGTACTGACGTACAACAGAGTGACTTTTCTTGCTAACTCGAGTCAAACCAGAGGTAACAGGTCTGTACTTACGTACAACAAAGTGACTTGTTTTGACTCTCTCTTTACTATCAAAATTTTTCTTTTCTTTTCTTTTCTTTAAGATGTATCTGATGTGGCTATACATCCCCCAGAAAATTTACATACCTCATTTAGAATCATTGTCTGTATGTCTCTAACATAAAAATTAAGACCATTTGGTCATACATCTAAGTTAGTTACACATATGACTTTTTCTTGAATATTTTATTAGCATTTGAGATTCCCTTTGTGTATTATGTCTACCAACACATCAAACAAGAAAATGTACATCACTTAGAGTTTAAGGTGCATTATATGTGAAGGCTTAACACTTAGAGATTGTATCAACTGTGCTAATTTTCGTCACTTTGAACCTATGCATCTAAGACTTGACTCTATTTTCTAATATTCTCTTTTTTTTTTGAGCTTTTTATGGTTTTCTCTCTTTTTTTGTTTATCATAAACAAGAATAAGCTAATAACGTAACCTACTAAACTTACTATAAAAGGAAATAAATTCTACTTAACTACTAACTTACTATAAAAAGAAAGAAAATATACTAAGGTCAAGTTACTCTGGATTACGCATACCATTAAGTTGAACTAACAACTCAAAGCGTGACTTATCAAAAGCTTTAGTGAATAAATCAGCATTGTTATCTTCTGTTGCCACTTTTACCAGTTTTATCAAGTTCTTTTCAGCACAATCACGTATAAAATGATGTCTTATGTCTATGTGCTTTGTTTTACTGTGTTTAATCGGATTATTAGTTATAGCAATAGTAGATTGGTTATCTATCCTAATAGGAGTATGAGTGTAAGTCAAAGCGTAATCCCGCAATTGTTGTTGTATCCACAAAACCTGTGAACAACAACTACCAGCAGCTACATATTCGGCCTCGCACGTTGACACGGCAACCGAAGTCTGTTTCTTGCATTGCCAGGATACGAGTCTCCCTCCGAGGAACTGACAACCTCCAGTTGTTGACTTTCGATTCAAGCTGCAACCTCCATAGTCTGAATCCGTGAATGCTTCCAATCCAGATCAGCATCCGCGTGATACCAAAGTCCCAGCTTCTTTTTCGACTTGAGGTATCTCAGAATCCGCTTCACAGCTTTCATATGCATTTCTTTCGGATTTGTTGGTACACCCTGTGTGACGATAGCAGTCTAAGTGATCTAGCATTTTGGTTTAAGTAATATTCAAAGTATTGGGAATCAACGAGTATTTGATATATATGTTTAAATATGTTTGATAGTTATTGATTGTATGTTTGGACTTGATGTAACGTATTACAAGAAGTTCAAACATAAAGTTCAAAGATAAATTCAAGCATAAGTTGAAAACATAAGTTTCAATACTAAGTTAAATATGTGAAAGAGTAAATTCGAATTCACTAAGGACTGGGATTCGAATCTATGACAGATTCGAATGTGTTCCTTAGGCAGATTCGAATGTACATCATAAGGTAGTTTCGAGAGTGTCAAGGGGACAAACTCGAATGGGCCTTGGGCCTGATTCGAGTTTGGCCCATGACAAACTCGAATGAGCCTCTATAATTAGGGATTAACTCGAATTATTAGGAGACTTTTGCAGAATTCGTGAGGGATTAAGCAAATAGGCGATCTCGAGTTTATCAGCTAATTGAGTGTTGTTTTCGGAGAGAATCTTCTAGTAGGTGCGTTCTTGTTCGTTCGTACAGCTTGTTGATAGTCTCCTTCCGTGTGAGAGTTGTTTCCGTCAACCCGTTAACGAGGATTCCGCACTCGTTGACGGTCTCGCGTCTAGATAGATCCGTAGTGTGTAGACCTTACAAGTGGTATCAGAGCCTAAGGGGTGTTCTTAGTGTTCTTCGTGTTCATATAGATACATCCTAGGTTTCTTGACGCTTTTGGACGGTTAATCTCTCAAGTTTTCGTGTTTTCCGTGTTTATCGAACTTATCAAATTGGGATACGGGAAATACTTCGTGTTTTTCACGTTTTTTTATCGAAATCAATATTTTTCGTTGTAAAAATATTGATTTAATCTGCAAAACGTTAAGAAATCGAAGTATTAGCTGTTTTTCGAGTTTGCGGCGCTCGAATCTGTTAGGAGTAATTAGGGTTTTTCTTAGTCTCGAGTCTAACCAAAATCTGCTCCTTTCGAGTTTGCTTAAGAGAGAATTCGAGTTTAATTGATTCGAGTTTGCTTCGAGTTTGAACTATAGTCGAACAGGGTGATTCGAATTTGCTGGGTATTCGAGTTTGTCTTGACCTTCGACTTTGGAGACTTTCGAATCTGTTATCTATTTCGAATTTAATTGAATTTCAGAACTTAATCGAATTTAATCCCAAATAGGTTTAAACTTAATTATATTCGAATTTACCTAAATTCGAAAGAATTAACTTAAATTAGTTTCGAATTAAATTTATTAAGTTACAATTCAATTACTTTTGAAACAATGTCAAATCTTCAAAAGTTTCTAGAAATGGATCATGAGGTCGGGAAGGCTAATACTCCGCCTAAGCTGATGAAACTTGAAGACTATTATTGGTGGAAAGATCGGTTTGCCGATTTTGTGCGTTTCAACGACATGCGAATGTGGATATGTATCGACGAAGGATACATCCCACCTACAACAGAAGTGGAAGGCCGTCAAAGAGTCTTATCATATCAAATGATGAAGGAGGATGATAAGAAACTATATGAAGCCGAGAACCGAGCATTTTCGATTATTCGAATGGCATTACCTCAGGACATACTACACACATTCCGCAATCAAAAGACATCTAAGGAGCTTTGGGAGACGCTGGAAAAGAGGTGTGAGGGTAATCCGAGGGTTCGGAGAAAGCGTATGGAGTTGTTCAAACAGCAGTTTGCGATTTTCAAGGCTTTGAAGGATGAAAAGCTGGACGACACCATCACCCGCTTTTATCATCTACTGACAGAGCTTGAGAGTCATGACATTGAGTATAACGATACTGAAAAGAACAATAAGCTTCTTGATGCCTTACCAGCCAAATGGGCAATGTACGTGGCTATGATTAAGCTTGATGAGGATAAGTATTATACTCAATCGTTGGAGGATGTAGTGGGAACGTTGCGGGCTTATCATTTTGAGCTACTGAAGGCCGAAACCGATTATGAACAAGTCCAAAATCCAGCCATGTATTTTGGAAAATCAAAACCTTCAGCGGCAGCTGATATGAAGACTGCCACAGCGTTCTTCACCGGAGAAACGTCGTCACCAGCAGAGACTGACGACACACTGAATAGAGCATTCTTAGGGTTGGGTAGATCGGAAGAACAGCAACCTCAGGCAACACAGGCATCAACATCTCAGGGCTACTCTAAGATGCCCATGAGCGCTAAATCGGCCGAAGAACATTTGAATCTATTGGCGTCATTTGTGGCCGATACGGGAACTGCGTTCAAGGGAAAATAAACGATCCTGCACTCTGGGATGAAGATTATGATCAGGTAGAACCTGATGATCTTGAGGAAATGGATCTCAAATGGAAACTGGCCATGGTAACCCAACGGGTTAAAAGATTCATCAAACGGACTGGGAGGAATTTGAATATGAATAATAAGGGGATTGGCTTTGATAAGTCCAAGGTCAAATTCTACAATTGCCAAGGTTCGGGACACTTCGCCAGAGAGTGTCAGAGACCAAAGGTAGATAACTACCAGAGGGAGAATCAGTCTCATGGACAGTTTCAGAACCAGTCTCAACAAAGATATCTTCCGAGTTCGTCATCCAGTCAAGCCAACATAGCCGGTCTGTTATCAAACGTCACATCAGACAGACAGCTGGATGGTACTTACGACTGGAGCTCACATCCGGAATCTAACGCTAGAGCCTTTATGGCTGAATTCACTGAGAGTGGATGTGAAGGGGAAGAGCAGAACACAAGGGACAGCAGTCCGATGTGGGTGGAGAATTCGAATGATCAGACGCTTCTGGAGTTTGCCGCTCAAATGGCCAACGTCGAATCAGATCACACAAAGGTAAGTCTCAATTACTCTCTTTTCCATGAATTATGTGTGTTATGTGTTACTTCTAACGACAGGTTAAATCTAGTCTTAGAATCACATAAAAACATATCTGCTCAAAATGAGTCTTTAAAATCTGATAATGCAGCCTGAATGATATTAAGCAAGATCTTAGGGATAAGCTTAAAGCTGATGCACAGGATGTCATAGTTCTAAAAGACAAGCTGAGTGAGCAGTGTGTTAGATTAGAACTGATGTATGAGCATGTAGAGGCCTTGACCAAAGATCTTAAGACCAAAGAAGTAGAGCTAGCTGAAACTAAGGTGAAGGTAGCAGAGGCTAATAGTAAGCTAGAAAAGTTTAGGACCTCAAGTCTGAACCTAGGAAAAGTTTTAGATGCTCAACGCCAATCTAAAAAGCCTGTAGGTCTAGGATTTCATGAGATTCCTCCACCTTTTAATGCCAACTATGTGCCTGAACCTCAGGAGAAAACTGAGAAATCAGTAGACTTAGAGGAAATATCTGCACCTGTTTTCGAGACTGTAAAGGAAAATGCACCTAAGGTGACTGATACTAACGTTGTTAGATTAATTATTTCGATCCTAGGAGTTATTTTGTAATATTTATTATCATTGTAATTTGTCTTGTATTTATTTCTATGTATTTCATGTTTATGTAAAAGTGTAGGGGCCATTGTTGCCAAGTCTTGTAAGTTAATTAAATGAGCCTATAAAGGCTCCTAGGGTTTACTTTATGAGATACGGTTGACTACAATTTGAATCTCCTTTACAGCCGCCACTGTTCATCAATATTATAACATTCATATTGTAATCTTTCTTATTAAACACATTTATTGAGCTAGTTTTCTTCATGTGTTTGATGAGATAATCATTGAGGTGCTGAATACATACGGGATTTCATATTAACAATTGGTATCAGAGCTCAGAGGGGTGGATTTCAACTGATTTCTTTCGGATTCTGCTGGGTTTGTTCATGTTCTTCGAGTTCTTCAATATTCAACCGGTTAGATCTTCATTTTCCATGGTTTTTCGAGTTTCTTGTGTTATAATGGTTCTATAAACATCACTTTATCATTATCTATTGATTTTAAACTCATTTACTTTCATATCTTTGTTAAAATCATCAAGAATCGACCATTTTGAAGCTTGAAAATATGGGTTTTTTTTTTAAGTGGGTTTTTCATGTGTTCATGCTAGTTTTAAGTGTTTTCTAGGTTGTTTTAAATCACAAAAAGTGTTTAAAATAGTTTATAAATCATTTAGAACTGTTTTTAGGCATTAAAACTGATAAAAATCGAATTCTGTCTTTTCTGCCTTAAAAAACGTAAAAACCTGCTGTATTTCGGATTACATACTGTAGCATTTCGGACCACATAGGCACCAAATTCGGACCTCATAATCATCCTAATTCGGACCACACTTAGGTGAATTTCGGACCCCATAAGCCAATTTCGGACCCTAATTCGGTCCAATCCAAACTTCGGACCATCCGAAGTTCAGGAAAGGCTATTCATTTTTCACTTATTGGGACTTGTTCTAAAATTTTTTTCAAATTCGGACCACACCATTTCGGACCATCTGAATTCGGTCCTCTGTCCCTATTTCGGAAACATCATATTTCGGCCATTTTTCTGTTCATCCGAATTCGGCTCATCCGAATTCGGTCCATAGGTCCATCCGATCTTAGGACATCCGACTTTGGTTCCCCCAAGTACAACTGTTCATCCGAATTAGGACACTCATCCGAATTTGACCTTCATCCGAATCACTACTTATCCGAAATCGACCCATCCGAAGTCTAGCCATCCATCAGCAACCCATCCGATCCACTATTCATCCGAAATCACTCCTTCCGAATTCATACCATCCGAATTCGGTTACATCATCCGAAACACTATTCATCCGAAATCACTCCTTCCGAATTCATACCATCCGAATTCGGTTACCTCATCCGAAACACTGTTCATCCGAAATCAAGCATCCGAATTCAGAACACTCTGATTTCAGTCCAACCCATCCGTGTTCAGTTTCCACCTCTAAGATCTCCATATTCTTAATCAGCACCAATACTCATAATGTCTCGTGAAGCTCTTGTACTCGGATCTGAGAACAGACCACCAGTTCTCTATCCTGATGAGTACGAACAATGGAAAGCCCGGTTCCTGAAATTCGTTGGAATGCAACCTCTCGGGAATCTGATGCTTCAATCAATATCCGAAGGACCCGTCATCTACTACAGAGAAATAGCTGCCAGACCCGAGGCTGACCCTCCTGTCCTAGCCTCAAAAGTTGAAAGAGAGCCGGCAAATGACGCCGAGAGGGATCGCCAGCACGCTGATAAGAGGGCAGAATATCTGATTTATCAAGCCCCCCCACTGATATTTTGGTAGGTGTAGACAGTAAAATGTCTGCAAAAGAAATGTGGGACGAGCTGGAAATCCAAATGCTGGGGGCAGATCTTGATGATCGTGCCAAAATTGAGGAGGCGAAGGCAAAGTTTTCAGAATTCCGCGCCAAAGACGGGGAATCTCTGCAATCCACGTTCACCAGGTTTTGTGCAGTCCTTAACGAATTAAATAAACTGCACATCAAGAAGGATCGGGATGACATAAACATCCAATTCTTTGCCGCCTTAGCCCCCGAGTGGCAGCTTGCATGTAGGGCAACAAAAAGAGTTCTGAACATTCCTGAGGTATCCATAAATGTCGTCTTTAAGGAGCTTAAGAAATATCAAGGGGATGTGGATCAACAGAAACTGATGGCAAATCAATTGGCCTCTCTACTGCTATCAGCCAACACAGGGTTGAAACCAAATGATTCCCTAGCCTTGATCACCAACACACAGATTCCGACACCATCTTTTGCTCCTGGTTCTTCATCGTCTCAGTACAGGTATGCTTCCCCTCCGCGTGAGGTCTATGATGAGGAGGAAGCTACGATCCAAGAACAGATTGCCTTGTGGACCAACCGTCTCCAACAAAGACGGTTCTCCAACAAGACCAACAACCAACTCTGATATGACACTGGTCCTCGGAGGTACTCAGATGATAGGAGGGATGACTGCCGCGATGACTACCGCAGGGATGACAGGGATGATCGCCGGTATGATGACAGACGCGACTATCGCGATGATCGCCGTTATGAAAGGCGTGATGAAAGGCGAGATGACAGGAGAGATGACAGGCGGGACGATCGAAGGGATGATCGTCGGGATGACCGCCGGGACCGAAGGCGTGATGATAGCCGCGAGCACCGTCGGGCCGACAAAAGGCCGGCTGAAAGAAGAGAGGAGAAGCCAAGAGCAGACGAGCCAAAGGCCACTGATGAACGTCTCTGCTACAAATGTGGCAAACCGGGCCACTTTGCTAGGGAATGCAAAAATAACTTTGAGAGAGACGTTGCTTATTACGAAAGAAAGCTCGAGGCTGCAAAGAAGAAATCGGATGCGTTGGCCCTCGTCGCCCAGGAGGACTACTGGGATGCTGAAAATTCTGAAGACGAGGATGAAAAGGGCAAGAATTGCTATATGGTTGATCGTCAGGGGTTGGAGACTTGTACTGATGTCACTGCTGCAAATTCAGACATTGCTGCTGAGGGGGAGACAATGAAACATCCACCAGCATGTCTGATGACAACAACCGACGATCCCGAATGCTCCACATCCGGTTCCGAGTCCAGTGAGGTATATTCCTATTACATTCCTGCACATGTAAATAAATTATTTGTAGATAATGAATGTACACTACACACACAAATACTTGATCTACAAGATAGATTAAATGCTGAAACTGCAAAGTGTGTACAGGCTGAACATCAAGCTCATATTCTGAAAGAATCATCTGAATTATATCATGCAAAATGGTTAACTAATCATAATGTTATAAAACAGATGTTGATAGAAAAAGTAGATGTTCAGGATAGGAATATATACCTTGAATCTTGCATGAAAACGCTTTCAAAAGAAAAACTCTCTTTAAAAGAAGAAATTTCTGTTCTTACAAAACAATTAGATGTGGTAAATATGGAAAATATAGATAGTTTAGAAAAATACAAAATGATTGAAGAAGAAAGGATAAGTTTGTACGCAAGAATAAAGACCCTTGACGATGCATTTTTGAAAAGGGGTCAAACAGAACAAACTATCCATTTAAATCAGCCCAAAGAAACTAGGTTTTACCATTCTAAACAGGGAATTGGTTTTAAATATCCTAAATATTTGGAAAAAGCACAAAATGTCTTACCTGTATTTTATGACATGAATTATATGGGAGCCGGTATTAAATCTTTCTTTTTTGAGTCATCAAAAGAAGTTTTAAACCAAGAAAATGAGAAACGTGTTGCGCGTAAAGATAAAGAAATTTCTTTTCATTATGAAGAACTTAATGAGAGTTATTCTTCTAGAGTACCCACTTTAGAGGAAGATCTCTCGTCAACTTATTCAGAAACTGAATTGAACACTGAAACTGAAAAATCAACTCCTCAACTTTATATTCCTGCAAAAGTTCTTCAACAACAACTCATTATTTTAGAAAAGGAATTGAAGTCGTCTCAAGAGAAAGCACTTGATCTTCAAGATGCTCTTCTTAAGAGAGAAGAAGAATTGGTAAATCAATCTTTTCAACAAACTGTGGAAGTCACTGTCTACAGAGAAAATTTTGAAATAGTTTCACAACAATTGAAAGATCTTTCAAAACAACAAACACTTTCTCATTCCCTAAAAATTCCATGCATGTCATCAGATAAAGGTAAGGCTACAGCTGAAACTTCTTCTATCTTTGTCAAAGGTGAGTGCTCAAATGCTTTCAAGAATGAGGTTTCTAAAAAGACTCAGATAAAATCCAAGTCTTTTAAGAAACCCACTCACCACCAAAAAGAAAAGTCTGTCAAGTCTAAATCTTCCATGCTTACTGACTCTAATCGTTTTGTTCCTACAGATCATATAAGGAGAGTCCCAAAAACCACCATGCAGGATTTTACAAGTTTTTTTGTGAAGAAGGCTTTAATGCCAAGTGAATTTGTTACTAGAGATAGGATGTCTGTAAAATCTAAAGACAATTTGTGTAACAAAGTGTGTGACAATGTTTGTAATGATGTACCGAATTCTACTATTCCGTTAAAGTACTCTTTCAAGGATTTGTTTAATCTATGTCCAACAAAATATAGACGACAGGTTCCTGAAATGAATGCCTTTGTGCCTTATCCTGTTAAACGAATTCGGAAAAAGAAAACTAAAAATAGTGCATCATCGGCCACAAACAAACTTGAGACATGTCCGTTGCCAAGGCCCAAAACCAAAGCAACGGTCAAGAAGGTCTCAACAAGACAAAAACCGAAGGCAATTTCAGCGCCTAAGGTTCCAAAACCCAATAAATCCAATCTTCAATGGATTCCAAAGGGTTGTGCATCTGGACCACACACAAATGCTAGTTGGGTTTCTAAATCTGTACACGTGCCACATAAATCTGGAAATCCTAACAAAAAGGGACCCATATTGAGGTGGGTACCCAAGGTTGTGTGATCTTAATGCAGATGGTTCTTGGTTACTTCTGATCAAGACCCGTGCTTCAAAGAAATGGCTTCTAGTTACCTTAGACTAGGACCCGTTCTTTTGCATGTCGGTTGTTCTTAAACCGACACGTTTGGCTTCTGTGCACACAGCCCAGGACCCGGGCTTAACTCATCATGTTTTCTGAACATCTCGGTTCAGAATACGGTTTGATTGTGAATTAAAAATGGATGTGTTTGAATGCATATAGTTTTTCATTATATGAATTTATGTGTTTTTCAGGCTAAGTCCATTTGGTATATGGATTCGGGTTGCTCCAAGCACATGACAGGAAGAAGAGAATTGCTGTCCAACGTTGTTGAACAGTATTGCGGAACTGTGAAATTCGGGAACAACCATCAGGCTCAAACAAGAGGATACGGGGACTTAGTTCTAAATAATCTGGTCATCAAGGATGTTGACTATGTTGAGGGGTTATCTCATAATCTTTTTAGCATAGGACAACTCTGCGATAAAGGACTAGAAGTAACATTTAGGGCTAAGAACTGCAGTGTTAAGAACATGGATGGAAAAGAAATCTTGACTGGTTCCCGAAAATCTAACCTTTACACCATTGACGTATCTAAGCTTGTAGTGAAGGATAACATTTGTCTACTATCAAAAGCCTCGTCAAAAGACTCTTGGTTGTGGCATCGAAGATTATCCCATTTGAATTTTGATAACATCAACAAGCTGGCTGCGAAGCAATTGGTCAAAGGACTTCCTGAGTTACGCTATGAAAAGGACCATCTGTGTGGAGCATGTGAGAAAGGAAAAATGAAACGATCATCTCACAAACCAAAGCCCGAACCATCATCAAAAAGAGTTTTGGAGTTACTTTATATGGATTTATGCGGACCAATGAGAACTCAAAGCATAAATGGAAAACGATATGTGTTGGTCGTCGTTGATGATTATTCTCGATATACCTGGGTAAGGTTCTTGCGTTCCAAGGACGAGACAGCTCAAGAAATCATTGATTTTATCAAGAGTGTCGAAACCCAACAGCAGCTGTCAGTATAATCAATCAGATCAGATAACGGCACGGAGTTCAAGAACTCGGTAGTGGAGGGCTTCCTTCGATCCAAGGGGATTCAGCATCAATACTCTGCTGCTCGAACACCTCAACAAAATGGGATCGTGGAAAGGCGTAACCGTACGCTAGTAGAAGCCGCTCGTACAATGCTCACATACTCAAAGCTACCTCCGTTCTTGTGGGCCGAAGCCGTATCAACAGCATGCTATACACAGAATCGCTCCATCATTCATAAGCGCTTTAACAAAACTCCTTACCAACTCTTTTTGAATAAAGTACCATTTATCAAGTACTTACGTGTATTTGGTTGCAGGTGCTATGTGCTGAATGACAGAGACAACCTCGGGAAATTTAACGAAAAGGCGGATGAAGCGATCTTCATTGGATACTCATCCAACTCGAAGGCGTATCGCGCATTCAATACCCGAACCAGAACAGTCAATGAAAGTGTGCACGTCACATTTGATGAGTTGGCTGAACTGGCACCCGAAGTTGATCAATCAGGACCACGCATTACTCAAATGCCTGGAGACTCTTCGAATAATCCCATTTCTTTTTCTTCTTCTGATTTGGTTAATTTATTTGATCCTTTTTATGTTGAATTTTTCGGTCCTAACGCTAGTGTGTCTAATGTTGTTAATAATGTAGGCAATCCTTCCAGTTCAACTGCGCCGCAAAGTTTCTCCACTCCATCTTCATCAACATATCCTCATCCATCCACATCATCCACCGACACATCCGCAGTTGAATCTACTCCTATAATACCCTCACATATAATACCAACGATTCTTCCTTCACCCGAACACTCGGAAATTGAACCAGAACCTGTGGTACCATCATTTGAAACCATTGACCATGAATCCTCATCCATTCCCATATTAACCACAGAGGTTCCATCCCGAGCACCCCTTCCACACGAGATCAAATGGACCCGCAGTCACCCAACAGAACAAATCATTGGTGACGTAACAACAGGAGTCCAAACTCGTAGGGCATCTGCTAATGAATGTCTCTACGCATCATTCTTGAGTATGATAGAGCCCGCTCGTGTGGATGAAGCCCTGACAGATCCAGATTGGATAGTTGCAATGCAAGAGGAACTCAACCAGTTTGAACAGCTAAGAGTATGGCGGTTAGTTCCCAAGCCAAAAGACCGTACAGTCATCGGAACAAAGTGGATCTTTAAGGACAAACGAGATGAAAACGGCATTGTGATAAGGAACAAAGCAAGACTTGTTGCCAAAGGCTACCGACAACAAGAAGGGATAGATTATGACGAGACCTTCGCTCCAGTTGCACGGATCGAAGCAATCAGAATCTTCTTGGCGTATGCGGCACACAAAGACTTCAAAGTGTACCAAATGGACGTCAAGACTGCCTTTCTAAACGGTGAACTTAACGAGGAAGTGTATGTTGAAAAACCACAAGGCTTTGTTGATACACATAAACCTGGCCATGTTTATGTGCTAGATAAGGCCCTCTATGGTTTAAAACAAGCACCTCGAGCATGGTATGATAGTCTTTCGAATTTCCTTATTTCTGCCGGTTTCTATAAAGGTGTGGTGGACACAACTCTGTTCACTAAAAGGGAAGGCCCACATATAATGCTAGTACAAATTTATGTTGACGATATTATATTTGGATCTACTGACAGTAATTTTTGTAAGGATTTTTTAGCCCTAATGGAGTCTCGGTTTGAGATGAGTATGATGGGGGAAATGAACTTTTTCCTCGGATTACAAGTCAAACAACTTGAGGATGGGATTTTTGTGAACCAGTCGAAATATACTCTTGACATTCTCAAGAAGTATAAGTTAGACTCTTGCACGAGTATTGCAACTCCCATGGCCTCCAACTGTAAGTTAGACACCGATCCTTCCGGGAAAAGTGTCAATAATACAACTTACAGAGGGATGATAGGATCCTTACTGTACTTGACTGCCAGTAGACCAGATATAGTGTTTTCAACATGTCTTTGTGCTAGATTTCAGGCCGACCCAAAAGAATCACACCTAACTGCGGTAAAACGCATTTTTCGTTATCTTAAGGGTACACCCGAACTTGGTCTATGGTATCCAAAGGGAACCGATTTCGATCTTACCGCGTTTTCAGATGCTGATTTTGCAGGTTGTAGAGTGGACAGAAAAAGCACATCGGGAGGAATACAGTTCTTAGGTGATAGACCGGTGAGTTGGTCTTCCAAAAAGCAGAATTGTGTATCCACATCCACAGCTGAGGCTGAGTATGTAGCAGCTGCAAGCTGTTGCTCTCAAGTGCTGTGGATGAGAACACAATTACGCGATTATGGGTTCTCACTCACCAATATCCCGATTTACTGTGATTCTCGAAGTGCAATTGCCATCTCCTGCAATCCTGTGCAGCACTCTCGAACAAAACATATAGATATCAGGTATCATTTTATTAAAGATCACGTTGAAAAGGGAACCATTGAGTTATATTTTGTTGGCACGGAATACCAACTAGCGGATATATTTATTAAAGTTTTAGACGAACCTCGTTTTCGGTTTTTAGTATCTCATATCGGCATGTTGAATCCACCTTCCAATTAAATATCAGATATTGTCTGAAATAATTCTATTTCAATCTATCATGATTGAAATTCCTTTATTTTAGAAAATAACTGTTATTTAAATTTAAGGAGTATGTCACAAGATTGAAAATCAATCTTTCCTTATCTGCGTATATGTTTAATAATTAATGATCCTGATAAATTGCTGTGTGAATTGTTCATCATGGAGTGGGATGCAAACAATATTTAGGTTTGTCGGTATTAGTAATGCTTAATAAGGGTTGTCGTGATTTAAATCTGAAAAGAAAAAGGAAAAAGGATCGGTATTTATTTGAGGGGGAGTAGAGTTAGGATTTTTTTAAAATTTTTTAAACTTTATAATTCTGTGTTTCTTTTTATTTCTTTTATAGTTAAATTTTTTTTAATTTTAGGATAGTCTTAATTTTAATTTAATTTTAAGTGTTAATTTAAGAGGTCAGAAAATCACAAAAAGATTTTTTTTCTGTCAAATTTATCAAAAAGCCAAAAAGATTTTAGTTTACTTCATTTCATTTTATTTTAATTTCAAAATTAAAGAAAATTCCAAAAATATCTTTTATTTTTTTCTGTGTTGGAACAAAAAAAAAATTTCTTTTTTGTTGCATTTTTTCTTAAAAGCCCAAAAACATTTTCTTGTTGTGTTTGAGTCCAACCCACCGGCCCAATCTCCATTTGGGGCGCGGATCCCTTATGACCCGACCCGAACCGCGCGGAGACATATTAAACGGTGGTCAAACGGTCAACATTTCACTTCCTTCCACTTTAAGCTTTCATCTTCTTCCCTTTCTCTCTCTCTGTCGACGACCACCGCCCAAAACCACCATAACCACCGATTTGAAGCTTTTGGACTTCCTTTTTCTTTGATTTTTCTTGCTTCATTCATCTTCGGCACTTCGAGGTAACTTCTTTTTAACTTTCTTTTAGCTTTTAATGTCTTCTTTTATGTGTTTGATTCTATATTTTTTCTTCCTTTTTATTCTCGGTTTTTACTAGTTTTAGGTAGTTTAATGTGTTATTTCTTCTTAGTTGTAGTTAGATAAAATGATCCTTAGGTTATTTCAGTTTAGGATCTGTAATTTCATGCATTTTCAGTAACATTTTAACTGTTCACGTTTATATCTTGCATGAACATTAACTGCACTCATGCAGTTTCGGATGTCCGAATTCGGACCACCACCCGAATTCGGATGTCCGACTTAGAATAATTTCAAAATTTTTCAAAGTACAAAATCACATTTCGGACCACTGTTGATCCGAATTCGGTTCACTGTTGATCCGAATTCGGACCATCACATCAGGGTCAAAATTTTCAAAATTGAAAAATTGTCTAAGTATGTTCACCACTATGCATCCGAATTCGGATGATACCCGGATTCGGTCCTCATCCGAGTTCCAGGTACCATCCGAAATTGGGACACTTTCATTTCATTGCATGCATTTTCACAAGTCCCAATCCGAATTCGGACCATGTTCACACCACATCCGAATTCGGAACACATCCAATCATTTCATGAACTACACTTCGGACCATCATCCGAATTCGGTCCCCATGTATCACATCATCCGAATTCGGTCCCACTCACTTCATTCATGCATCATTCCATTTCGGACTGATCCGAATTCGATGACACTGTTCATCCGAATTCGGACCATCCGAAATCCAACACTTAAGATTTTTTTTAAATTTTCATTTTTCTTGTTTTCCATTTCTGCATTTTCATATAAAATTAAAAAAAAAAATCACAAAAATAGTTCCATCCAAGTGCCTCATTGATTAGAGTTAGGATCAGTGTTTGAGTGAAACGGTCTTATCTAACATCGGTCTTTTAACGATTGACTTTGGACTTTGTTAGTAGAATTTTATTCTACTAATAAAGACCCGATGTTAAACAGATCAGACAATTTCTATTTCACACTCATCTAGACTTCACATCAATGCTTTATCATATCAAGTCTTATGATTCTAACTTTGTTGCACTTTGCAGGAAAATGGATCCCGTAATCGTTCTTACCGTACCCCATCCTCCTATCCCTAATAATAACGCTGAGCTACCCGAGGAAGCCATTCTGCCGAGCGCCGAGTTTGTCGAGTTTATCCCCATAACTGGCAACTCGACGTCTCTATCCTCCCTAAAGAGTCCCAAACCCTTACCCTCGACATTCTCACCCGCCATCCCATATATTATGCCCTTTCCACAGCCATAGCCGTTCCCCAGATTTACCTACAACAATTCTGGAACAGGCTCCAATTCATAACCGACCCCGAACCTCACTTCACCTCCACCATTGACTGCGTTCCAGTCAAAGTCACAACCGCAACCATCCGTCACATCCTTCGTCTTCCCATCCAAGACTATATTCCCTCCATTGACTCGTTCGATCCAAACCCATCCGTCTCAGAAGCCCTATCTGAAATTCAAACCCTAGGGTATGACGGACCCCTTACCAAACCATCCGACTTTCGCACCAAAAACCTTCAGTCCCACTGGAGGATTCTCTTCGATGTGCTCAACAAGTGCCTAACAGCCAAACATTCTGGTCATGACTCAGCATCGGCCCAGGTTTTAGCCATGTTCACTGGCTTTGCCTACGACCGACACGTGGACTATGCGGCTTTCATCTTTGAAGAATTAAGAAGAGTCCACGTGGAAAGGAGCACAAAGAAAGGTCGCAAGTATGTCCCCTATCAGCGGTTCCTTCAACTCATCATACAATACGCCATGGATCAGGACGAAGACATTCATGAGCGTCCAGAAGCTGATGTCTACCCAACCGTGGCTATCCAGAAACTGACTTTGCCAAAGGGAGCCCCGACAGTACAGGTGATGAAAATTCCATTATCGACTCTAACAAGGTCGAGGGGTACAGATCGGGTAAGGGAATATATGAGAGAAAATTATCCGGATGAGTCTCAGTCTGAATCGACTGAGACTAACCAGTCCGAAGGTGAGCAGCAAGATAGTGAGAACGAGGGAGAAAGGATGGATGTACAACAATCACTGGGTTATGGTGAGAGGGAGGCTGAGAGTGTAAGGGAGGGAGCCGTAGGTGAGACGGCAGAGACGGCGGATTCTGAACGAACCGTCTCTGTCGTAAGGCCGAGGGATATGCAATCTGAGGGAGAACCAAGCGCCATTAGCCGGACTCCTACTCAAAAGACCGTTAGTCCAGCGGTCGCACCAACCCCAACCATCCACTTGGTTTCCCCTCAAAGGGAAACCACTTCATTCCACGGGGATCTTCCACACACGCCATCGCCCTCTCATTCGGGGAGTGGCGGTGTTGAAAGAGGTCACACTCCTCCCCACGTGACCGACCTTCCTTCGCCCACGATTCCATCCCCACAAATAGACACCGTGCACGATGCCTTTGTGGCATCCCCAAGAGCTGCCTCCGTGGCAGCTCCCGAAACTTCCAGATCTGAGCATCCCGTAGTGGAGCCAGAGATGACAGAAGGAAGACCGGGAGTGGCTCAATCTACGCCGTCCACTTCCGGCCATCTCCCCATCAATTTGGAGATGTTAACGGCAGCATTACGTGCTGCCGGAGTTATCACCCGGGCTGACCTGGACGCCCAAAGGGAGGCAGCCGAGGAACGACATACTGCCCTTCTTTCTCTTATAAAGGGTAAGGGTGTCGCCTCCGAAGCCGGCCCCTCACCAGGATCCCATTCAGTCCAACTTCAAATGGCGGAGCTCTCTGACAAACTGGACGCACTTAATCGCCTAATCCTTCAAGTCCAAGAGCAGCTAAACTCAAGGATGGATCGCCTTGAGTCGGCGGTTATAGCTCTTCAGTGCCGCACTCAGGCCGAAGCCCCCAAAAGAAAACATGACGACCAGGACGACCCTGATCGTCATGAGGGGGAGAAGCGCAGAAAAGTACAATTTGAGGAGCCCATGCTGGGTATAGGGGGAGCAGAGACCGCCGAGGGGTCTGAATTTCAGGGGTCGGGGGAAAAGTCACAGGAGGCTCAGGAGTACATGCTAATAGAAGACGAGCCGATTGTCGAGGGTCCAGCTCCACTGGATCCAATGACAGCCATGGTAGAATTTGAGGAGCCACACGAGAAGGTTGAAATCATATTAGTTTCTGATTCAGATTCTGATACCGAGGACAACCAACCACTTTTAACTAAGCCTGAACCTGATTCTCCAACCAAAAAATCCTCATCCTCTTCCTTCGATTTCCTGAATTCACCACCCAGAGCCCAACAGGAAGACATACTCTCATCCATCCAAGCTCCCCCATCACTAAAAGAATCCCACATTACAGTCAGCCCACCAAGATCCCCAAGCCCTCCACCAGTCCAACAAACCCAACGCTCAGGTCCCTCCCCCACAAAAAGGGTTGACTGCTTCGATGAGACTCCGGAGGGTCCTGGAGTGTACAGAAAAGACGATTTATTCTGGGAAGACCACTACACCAAAGGAAAAGTTCGTACACTGCCGCAGGAAGAAAAAGACCAAATGCGTCAAGAACGGCGGGGGACAATTATAAAGCTTCTTGAAGCCAAAAGATCTGAATTCGAAGAACCCCCCGTTCAAGGCCTGAAAGAATTTCTGCAGAACTTTCCCCCGGAGAAGTTTCAAAATCCATATCTTGAAGAAAGGTTCAAGATGGTTTTCAGAAAGAAGCCTGGAGCCTTCAGCAGACGCCTTCTCATGGAACTTACAAATGTCTCCAAAGCTGAACAGGCTGAATACTACCAATTGATGCTCCGGGAACAAAGGTCTAAGGTGTCAAAGTCAAAGATCAAAAAGCTCAAAACAATCACGATGTGCAAAAGAGCGAGAGTCTTCTATCCCTCCTACCAAGTGGAAAGAGAAGATGGGACGGGAGATGACATCTTCGAGTATGATCTTGACTTCATAAGTGCGGATGACGTTGAATTCCTTCACAATAGTCTGAAAAATCGCATCAAGAAACGTCTATCGCACATGACCGCAGTAGGAGCCCTAGTACGAAGCATGAATCGCCGATCGATAATAATGTGCCTAAGAGATTTTCAGATGGCGATCGAAAGTGCTATGGTTAAGGTAGGGCTACGTGCACCGGAACAAGACAGCTTTCTCCTAACCCACCACCCGGCCTACAGAGTTATACTTAAAGGAGATCCGGGTGTTATTTTTGTGAACTACAAGGGCTACAAAAGGTATATGCGCTTTGAGGATCTACCTTGCTATTCCGATGGTACACTTCGACTGGTTCGAGCTGCTCTCACAAAGAAAGTACAAGATTATGATGCTCAACCAGATCCTGAACAGAGACGCTCACCTACGGAGATACAAAATACACTCAGCGGCATAGACTACCTGAACGAGCGGCTACATACAAGACAAGT
>JAANYP010001093.1:33335-51443 GCA_020465985.1 Centrapalus pauciflorus
TCTGCTTTTCAGAAAAGTGCAGAAAAGGTTATGTTGTCTTTTCAACAAGACTTCTCCTTTTTCATTCCGTCCAATGAAGATGTTTCTCTTAGATCCTCTAAGTGAGTATAAAAGGAAGCTTCTAAGGTCAGAAAGAAGTGAGAAGAAAGCTAAGTGCTGAAACCCAAGAGTGAACGTGCGAGTGTGATTTTCATGCATGCAAACCTCCTGTGTAAACCAGCATCTGTGTGTATAAGCTGTTCTACATAAGCCGTTCCTTTAAGTCTTGTAAACACAGTGAGTGCTTCTTAGTGAGTGTATTCATTGTATACTAGTTTGAGTCTGTCTTAGACTAGTAAGCATACTGTTGTATTTGTCATCTCAGCTTGAACTATTCCGCATTCAAGCTTGTTTGTAATTAACAAATTGTTGATAATACATACAAACATTGAGAAAAGAGTGTCTAGTTTTTAAATTGTTGTATTCACCCCCCCTCTACAGCTTATAACTACATACTTTGGGAACCTCTCGGGACCTACATATATATATATATATATATATATATATATATATATATATATATATATATATATATATATATATATATATATATATATATATATATATATATATATATATATATATAGGGTTCAATGGAAAACCACTATGCACCTGAAAACTATGGAAACTTATGCATACCGTCCGATTTGGTGCATTTCATGAAAAACGCGGTGACATGATCGTAAATAAGGTGATGCATCACGCGGAAAATTTGATGCATCACGCAGGATTTTGATGCATTTGTGGTGGCAGTGCGGTTTTCACAAGTTTTCAGGTGCATTGTGGTATTCCATTGGACCCCCTATATATATATATATATATATATATATATATATATATATATATATATATATATATATATATATATATATATATATATATATATATATAGGGAGAGGTTCTTTTAAGAACCTCAAAGATTGTGAGAACCTAGGAACCTTTTAGAGCCCTTGGAACAAAAGGGTATTTTTGGAATAAAAAATATTATATGTCTCTCTCCACCTTTTTTAGTATATGCATCTCTTTTTCACTTTCACTCTCTTACTTTTTTTTTCATTTTCATTTTTTCTTTCTTTTATGAGAATTGATTTTAATATTAAAAAAACGTTTTTTTATAAAAAAATAAATTTTTTTCTATATAAAAAAGTATTTAATTGCTAAAAAATTAATGTATTTTATATAGAAATATTATGTGTCTATATAGAATGTTATATAATTCTATATCTTTTTATGTAGATTAACATTATTATTCATAATCTATGTATAATGTTATGTTTTTTTTATATATTTCATATATTTTTTGTTTATTATACAAATCTATATCTTTTTTGTAGATTAACATTACTATTCATTGTGTTTTTGGTATATTTTATATCAGTTGCATACCAAGTGTTTGATAAAATGTCTAAATGAAATCTTATTTTTTTTGTTTCAATTTGTTTTTGGTATATTTTATCATTTAACCTACGTAGAATATATGTGCTTGACATTCTACACGACATTCTACGTAGATTGCATGATATTCTACGTAGATTGCATGCCATTTTATGTAGATTGAATGTCATTCTACGTAGATTGCATGACATTCTACGTAAATTGTACATAGAATATGTTCGTCGATACTCTACGTAGATTGCATGTCATTCTACGTAGATTGCATGTCATTCTACGTAGATTGAATGTCATTCTACATAGATTGAATGTCATTCTACGTAGATTACGACATTCTACATAGATTGCATGACATTCTACGTAGATTGTCTGTCATTCGACGTAGATTGAATGTCATTCTACGTAGATTGCATGCCATTCTACGTAGATTGCATGTCATTCTACGTAGATTGCATGACATTCTACGTAGATTGAATGACATTCTACGTAGATTGAATGACTATCTACGTATATTGTACATAAAATATGTTCGTCGATACTCTACATAGAATATGACAGATTCATTTTCAATGTTTTATAATGAAGATTATTTGTAAAGATATTAGATATATTTGAATGTAATAGTTATTAGATGTCTTACATGATAATCTACGTAGATTACATGATAATCTACATAGAATATATAATACAAGACTACTTGTAAAAAACCACACATAATCTATGTAGAATGTTATGTTTCTTATATATTTCATATATTTTTATGTTTCTTATACATTTCTATATCCTTTTATGTAGATGTACATTAACATTCAATGTGTTTTTGGTATATTTTATAATATAATCTATGTAGAATATATGATACTTGACATTTTACACGACATTCTACGTAGATTGCATGTCATTCTACGTAGATTGCATGTCATTCTACGTAGATTTTGCATGCCATTCTACGTAGATTGAATGTCATTCTACGTAGATTGAATGTCATTCTACGTAGATTGCATGACATTCTACGTAGATTGTACATAGAATATGTTCGTCGATACTCTACGTAGATTGAGTGTCATTCTACGTAGATTGAATGTCATTCTACGTAGATTGCGTGACATTCTATGTAGAGCATCGATGAACATATTCTATAACAATCTACGTAGATTGGACAGATTCATTTTTCATGTTTTATAATTATTTGTAAGATATTAGATTTATAATGAATGTAATAGTTATTAGATGTTTTACATGATAATCTATGTTGATTACATGAATATTTACGTAGATTACATGATAATCTACATAGAATATAATACAATAATACTTGTAAAAAATCACACATAATCTATGTAAAATGTTATGTTTCTTATATATTTAATGTATTTTTATGTTTCTTATATATTTCTATATCTTTTTATGTAGATTAACATTACTATTCAATGTGTTTTTGGTATATTTTATCATGTAATCTACGTAGAATATATGATAATTGACATTCTACGTAGATTGCATGTCATTCTACGTATATTGCATGTCATTCTACGTAAACTGAATGCCATTCTACGTAGAATGCATGACATTCTACGTAGATTGTACATATAATATGTTCGTCGATACTCTACTTAGAATATGATAGATTCATTTTTCATATTTTATAATGAAGATTATTTGTAAGATATTAGATTTATAATGATTGTTATAGTTATTAGATGTTTTACATGATAATCTACGTAGATTACATGACAATCTACATATAATATAATACACGACTAGTTGTAAAAAATCACACATAATCTATGTAGAATGTTATGTATCTTATATATTTTATATATTTTTATGTTTTTTATACATTTCTATATCTTTTTTATGTAAAATAACTTTATTATTCAATGCCTTTTTGGTATATTTTATCTCAGTTGCATACCAAGTGTTTGATAAAATGTCTAAATGAAATCTTTTTTTTGTTTCAATGTGTTTTTGATATATTTTATCAGGTAATCTACGTAGAATATATGATATTTGACATTCTAGACGACATTCTACGTATATTGCATGTCATTCTACGTAGAATGCATGACATTCTACGTAGATTGTACATAGAATATGTTCGTTTACATATTCTATATAGAAAAAATATATTCTATATAGACATATAATATTTCAATATAAATTACATTATTTTTTTAGCAATTAAATAATGTTTTATATTAGAAATTTTTTTAAAAAAAAAAAACGTTTTTTTACTTTAAAAGTCAATTATAATGAAAGAAAAATAAAACGAAAATAAAAAAAAGTAAGAGAGAGAAAGAGAAAAAGCAGATTTTTTTCTTCCAAAAATACAATTTTCACACATTTTCAAAATTCTCCACTATCAAAGTTCAAAATAATTACAAAATTACCATCCAATATCAACCATTGATTCTATTAATCCAAAGACCATAAAGGTTCTTAAGTTCTCACAATATTTATGGTTCTTAAAAGAACCCATCCCTATATATATATATATATATATATATATATATATGTATATATATATATGTATATATATATATGTATATATATATATGTATATATATATATATATATATATATATTATATATATTATATGTATTATATATATATGTATATATATATTATATATATATATATATATATATATATATATATATATATATATATATATATATATATATATATATCTTAACTTAGAGTGGAGTCTCACACATTATTTGTTTCAAGTTTCAACACATTAAAAGGTGGATTCGTCATAATATATTTATATCAATTAAATTAACTAGTTAAAAATTCAATCTCTAATTGATAGCAAACATTCCCTAACAAAAAAAAAAAAAAATCATATATACCCTTAGAAAACTTCATAATATCGTGTATATACCCAACTTAAAATCTTAATATCATATATACCCATTTTAAACATCATAATATCATATATACCCAATTCTAATAATTAATATCAAATATATCCCTGTTAAACATCATTAATATATATATATATATATATATATATATATATATATATATATATATATATATATATATATATATATATATATATATATACCCAAATTCATTAATTTAATCATTTTTAGAACATTTAAAACTCATATTTTATATTAAATGTTAATTAATGACCATTATACCATTACTTATTTCTTCTTTCAACTAAACCTTCAGAATATCAAATTTATCAAACTTAAATTAAAATAACATATCCCTTTATATAATTTTATATAATTTATTTTTGTAAACTTTACTATATAAATTTCTTCATAGTAAACAAATTAACATTAACAATAAAAAAATTGTATTATATTTTTGTTCGTTTGTAATCAAATCGTATCGACTTATTATATATTCTTATTTGTTTTTTTCCCTGCAGTTTTCTATATACAATTAACTGATTATATTATGCTCTTTCTTTTTTTTCTTTTTGAATTTATAGTTGTATTGCATTTTTTTTTAAATTTTGTATATATATTTTGTCTTCTATATTCATTAGTTTTTTTTTTTTTTTCAACTTTGCATTCGTTTTATAATTATTATTTTATCTAGTTGAGTTTTTTTTAACTTTTTATATTTAATCTAGTATTTGAACCAAAAAATATACACAGCTAATAAAATTGGATACAAATTATAATTCAAATACTAGATTAAATATAAAAAATTAAAAAAAGTAAACTAGAACAAACAACTATTATAAAGCGAAAGCACACATGAAAAAAATAGAAACTAATGAATACAGAAAACAAAGATATATACTAAATTAAAAAAAATGCAACACAACTATAAATTCGAAAAATTAAAATAAATGAAAGAACATAATATATACTAAGTTAATTACTGCAGGAAAAAAATAAATAAGAAAATATAATAAGTCGACACGATTTGATTACAAACAAACAAAAATAGAATTTTTTTATCGTTAATGTTAATTTATTTCAATATGAAGAATTTACATAATAAAGTTTACAAAAATAAGTTATAAAAAATTATTAAAGAGATATGATATTTTAATTTAAGTTGGATAAATATGATATTTTGAAGGTTTAGTTGAAATAAGTAAAGGTATAATAGTCATTAATTAATAATCAATTAAATATGAGTTTTAAATGTTCTAAAAGTAATTAAATTAATGAATTTGGGTATATGTGATATTAATGATGTTTAAGATGGATATGTGATATTAATTATTAGAATTTGGGTATATATGATATTATAATATTTAGAAGGGATATATATGATATCAAAATTTTAAGTTAGGTATATATGATATTATGAAGTTTTAGTGGGGTATATATGAAATTCATCAGAAAAAAAAAAAAAAAAAAAAAAATTCATACATTCCCTTGTATTTATCTCTCATGTTTTTTATAATCCTATCCATTGACTTCATTTTTGAATCGTAAATCATATAAGCAATTTCGAGTTTGAGAAATTCATTCAACATCCAAATATTTGTTTTCGTATATACATGTTCAAATCAACAGGGCCGGCCCTGAGGGGGCACATGGGCTACCGCATAGGGCATCATACCATGAAGGGGCATTACCTTTTCAATTCGATAAGTAAAATATTAGGTGCACATGTGTATTTTTTTATTTTCAGCCAAATAAATGAAAAAAACCTATAAAAATGGTATGTTGTATAGTTAAAAAGAACATTATTTTTCTATTTTGACCAAATCCATTAAAAAAAAAAAAATAGTATGTTGCATTTCTAAAAAAAACATTTTATTCTATGTCGCCCTGTGCATGAAAATACTCAGGACCGGCTCTGCAAATCAGTATGTACATAATCATATTTAACATTATGGTAACGGATCCATATGCACATGTTCATATTTAGAATGTATTTTTACGCGTGTTAGACATGTGTATTTTTTGTGTATCAGGACTAGATCCATCACCAATGTGTACATGTTCAGACGTATTAGAGACAACAGAGTGTGCACACACTTGCTCATATGAATACATTAACAATTGATAAATATAACAATAAGAAAGTAGGTTTTGTTCAAATTATATTATAATTCCAGAAATATACATGTTCATGTGAACATTGCACTCATTCATTTTACAAAATCATCAACTTTATTATAAATTAGTCGATCATATTATGATTGAACTTGTACAAACATGTAACATTAGTAAAAAACGTTATACATTATATATATATAGGGTTAGGTTCTATGGGGTACATGTATGCATCGTGCAACTTAGGAACTTATATACACCGTTAGATCTAGAAAATGAATGATTAAGATTACAATGGCAAAATGGTAATAAGATAAAATTTGTGTACGCATCATAATGCACGATTTACATATTAGATGTGCATAAGGATATTTTGGGAAGAAATAATATATAAAGTCAACTCAAAATTAAATTTATATTGATTGAATATTTAATTCAATAATCACGTATTAAATGCTAATAAATTTATAAAATACACTTCTAAAATTAAAAAATTTCAATTAAACAAAAATCTAACATGATGCTTCATCATCTTCATTGATTGTGCATCTTCGTATTCATCTTTCTCAGGTTATGCATCATTGTGTTCATATTCATCTTGAACGTGTTCATCATCGTGATGCATATATGGAATTTAAACGTGTTAATCACAGTGTTCAACATATTTATCATCATCTTGATGCACCGCTAATGTGCATCATGTTTGGACGAAAAACATCAACATTCATCATTTGAAAGAGAAACATCATCGTGATGCATTGCTGCTGTGCAACATGTTTGAACCAGGAAACATCAAGATTCATCACCGGAAACATCGTGAACCAGAAACATCAACAACATCGTGATTTTTTGTGGTGCATTCATCCTTTGAACAAGACACATCATAATGATGCATTGTTCATCAGCTTCGTGATGCAGGCCGGCGAGATTGAGAGAAAATAAATGATGGAGGCCGGCGAGATTGTGAGAGAGAGAGAGAGAGAGAGAGAGAGAGAGAGAGAGAGGTGGTGGCCGGCGAGATGGAGGTGGAAGAAATGATGGAGGCCGCTGGTTTTGTGAGAGAGAGAGAGAGAGAGAGAGAGAGAGAGAGAGAGAGAGAGAGGTGAGAGAGGGAAATGTGGAAGAAAATAGGGAAAATGGTTAATGATATTATTTAGTTTCCTATTTTCTAACCAATCTATTAATTAAAAGATTAATTAATTTTTTAAAATAATTAGTATTCTCGTATTACCCTTATTGCATCTTTGGTAAATAGATTATGCATTTTTAGTTCCCACCGATTCCCAATGCATCGTGGTGCCCCAAAGAACCCCTATATATGTGTGTGTATATATATATATATATATATATATATATATAATATTAGTGAATCATAGTGCTTCTTACACTTCTCAAGATATATATTTAACTTCTCACGATAACCTAAACACACACACACACACACACACATATATACTGTAACATCCGGTACTAAACCAGGTTAGCAACTATGACCTAATCAGTATTTATTAGAAAATTATAACCTAATCAGTGGTCATTAACAATTAATCAAAGTGATTAACAAAGTTTATAAGGAAATTTAATTCAATTAGAATCAATTTCATCAGTGCGATGAATCGGCAAACTAATTAATCCGATCGATTTGCGATATGATGAATTAATTCAACTAAGTACATAATTAAATTAAGATTAGTGACACTAATCATGCACTAATACACTTACTTAACATTAATTATGCAAGACTAAAACAATTCATTAAACATATGCATTCAAAAGTGTTTATAAATTTACATAAAAAGGGAAATACAAGAATACATTCTAAATACATTTATACAAAAAAATGAAAATACTCCATAAATACGTCACATGGCCGGCCTTCACCAAGTACACACACACAATTGACTTTCAATTTTTTAATACAAACCCCATACACCATCTCAATCAACTTTTTTCACCATAACCTTTCAAGACCACTTAGATCTCACTCAACCTCCATCTCTTTGTCATCATTTCATCAACTTTTGTTAGATATTAAATTTCGATCTTGTGGATCTATTTTGTAATAATTATTTAGAGAATACTTAGTCTTGTAATTTATTTATTAGTTAGTTTATTTTGTATGAAAAGTTCAAGGGCCAAAAGTGTCAATCCTTGAAAGTTAATTAAAGGAGCCTATGTATAGGCTCCTAGGGTTTCTCATTTGTACACGGTTGACAATTTACAAAAGAAAGAATCCTTTTTGTCCAGCCGCCATTTATTATTCTCTCACAACATTCCTTTTGTTCTTTAATCATTCCACAATTATTGAGTGAAAATTCTTCTTGTGAGTGTTTATAGATCATTAATGTGCTGATATATACTGGGAATCATAAACAACAATTGGTATCAGAGCCCAAAAGGTGGATTTAAAGTGCATCAGAATCGGATTCTGCTGTTTTTCATCATCTTCATCGAGTTTTTCTTCCATTTTCACGGTTAGATCTTCATTTTTACCAATATTCTGCTGTTTTTGTGTTGTTCTTGTCATATAATCATCACATTATCACATCCTACTGATTTAGGGCTTATTAGGTTCAATCTTAACATCATTTTGTTCCTATAATCGGTTGTTTAAAAATCTAGAAAAATATGGGTTTTCTTGCTATTTTGGTTCTTTTTTAAATCTTTTTTTTAAAAAGTGTTTTGGTATATTTTAAAGGCTGAAAAGTGTTTAAAATGATTTTCCAATCATTTAGAATCAATTTTAGACCAAAAATCTGCTTCTGTTAAGTCTGGACCGTTACTGAAAATCTTCATATCTGCTGTTGTAGGTCCCGAGAGGTTCCCAAAGTATATAGCTTTAAGCTGTAGAGGGGGGGTGAATACAGCTATTTAAAAACTACACACTATTTTTGTCAATGTGAAATCCCGTATGTATTCAGCACCTTAATGATTTTCTCATCAAACACATGAAGAAAACAAGCTCAATAAATGTGTTTAATAAAGAAGAAGACAATATGAATGTTTGAATGCTTTGATGGAACAGTGGCGGCTGAAAGTAAATATTCAAATGGTCAACCGTGTGTCTTTCTCAAAAGTAACCCTAGGAGCCTTTTTATAGGCTCCTTTAATTAAGTTACAACACTTGGCAACAATGGCCCCTACACTTTTACATAGGCATGAAATACATAGAAATAAATACAAGACAAATTACAATGAAAATAAATATTACAAAATAACTTCTAGGATCGAAATAATAAATCTAACAATCTCCCCCTTTTCGATCACTTAGGAGGTCCTGGAACGCGGGCATGATCTGTGGATTCACGAAGACCAAGTATGACGTCGAATCGTCTGGTTACTTGTCTTGTATGTAGCCGCTCGTTCAGGTAGTCTATGCCGCTGAGTGTATTCTGTATCTCCGTAGGTGAGCATCTCTGTTCAGGATCTGGTTGAGCATCATAATCTTGTACTTTCTTTGTGACAGCAGCTCGAACCAGTCGAAGTGTACCATCGGAATAGCAAGGTAGATCCTCAAAGCGCATATACCTTTTGTAGCCCTTGTGGTTCACATAAATAACACCCGGATCTCCTTTAAGTATCACTCTGTAGGCCGGGTGGTGGGCTAGGAAAAAGCTGTCTTGTTCCGGCGCACGTAGTCCTACCTTAACCAAAGCACTTTCGATCGCCATCTGAAAATCTCTTAGGCACATTATTATCGATTTGCGATTCATGCTTCGTACTAGGGCTCCTAGTGCGGTCATGTGCGATAGACGTTTCTTGATGCGATTTTTCAGAGTATTGTGAAGGAATTCAACGTCATCCGCACTTATGAAGTCAAGATCATTCTCGAAGATGTCATCTCCCGTCCCATCTTCTCTTTCCACTTGGTAGGATGGATAGAAGACTCTGGCTCTTTTGCACATCGTGA
The DNA here is from genome assembly GCA_020465985.1 of Centrapalus pauciflorus. Lineage (NCBI taxonomy): Eukaryota > Viridiplantae > Streptophyta > Magnoliopsida > Asterales > Asteraceae > Centrapalus > Centrapalus pauciflorus. The sequence continues at coordinate 43,663 of JAANYP010001093.1, forward strand.
TTGTCTTGAGCTTTTTGATCTTTGACTTCGACACCTTAGACCTTTGTTCCCGGAGCATCAATTGGTAGTATTCAGCCTGTTCAGCTTTGGAGACATTTGTAAGTTCCATGAGAAGGCGTCTGCTGAAGGCTCCAGGCTTCTTTCTGAAAACCATCTTGAACCTTTCTTCAAGATATGGATTTTGAAACTTTTCCGGGGGAAAGTTCTGCAGAAATTCTTTCAGGCCTTGAACGGGGGGTTCTTCGAGTTCAGATTTTTTGGCTTCAAGAAGCTTTATAATTGTCCCCCGCCGTTCTTGACGCATTTGGTCTTTTTCTTCCTGCGGCAGTGTGCGAACTTTTCCTTTGGTGTAGTGGTCTACCCAGAATAAATCGTCTTTTCTGTACACTCCAGGACCCTCCGGAGTCTCATCGAAGCAGTCAACCCTTTTTGTTGGGGAGGGACCTGAGCGTTGGGTTTGTTGGACTGGTGGAGGGCTTGGGGATCTTGGTGGGCTGACTGTAATGTGGGATTCTTTTAGTGATGGGGGAGCTTGGATGGATGAGAGTATGTCTTCCTGTTGGGCTCTGGGTGGTGAATTCAGGAAATCGAAGGAAGAGGATGAGGATTTTTTGGTTGGAGAGTCAGGTTCAGGCTTAGGAGTTAAAAGTGGTTGGTTGTCCTCGGTATCAGAATCTGAATCAGGAACTAATATGATTTCAACCTTCTCGTGTGGCTCCTCAAATTCTACCATGGCTGTCATTGGATCCAGTGGAGCTGGACCCTCGACCATCGGCTCGTCTTCTATTAGCATGTACTCCTGAGCTTCTTGTGAATTTTCCCCCGACCCCTGAAATTCAGACCCCTCGGCGGTCTCTGCTCCCCCTATACCCAGCATGGGCTCCTCAAATTGTACTTTTCTGCGCTTCTCCCCCTCATGACGATCAGGGTCGTCCTGGTCGTCATGTTTTCTTTTGGGGGCTTCGGTCTGAGTGCGGCACTGAAGATCTATAACCGCCGACTCAAGGCGATCCATCCTTGAGTTTAGCTGGTCTTGGACTTGAAGGATTAGGCGATTAAGTGCGTCCAGTTTGTCAGAGAGCTCCGCCATTTGAAGTTGGACTGAATGGGATCCTGGTGAGGGGCCGGCTTCGGAGGCGACACCCTTACCCTTTATAAGAGAAAGAAGGGCGGTATGTCGTTCCTCGGCTGCCTCCCTTTGGGCGTCCAGGTCAGCCCGGGTGATAACGCCGGCAGCACGTAAGGCTGCCGTTAACATCTCCAAGTTGATGGGGAGATGGCCGGAAGTGGACGGCGTAGATTGAGCCACTCCCGGTCTTCCTTCCGTCATCTCTGGCTCCACTACGGGATGCTCAGATCTGGAAGTTTCGGGAGCTGCCACGGAGGCAGCTCTTGGGGATGCCACAAAGGCATCGTGCACGGTGTCTATTTGTGGGGATGGAATCGTGGGCGAAGGAAGTTCGGTCATGTGGGGAGGAGTGTGACCTCTTTCAACACCGCCACTCTCCGAATGAGAGGGCGATGGCGTATGTGGAAGATCCCCGTGGAATGAAGTGGTTTCCCTTTGAGGGGAAACCAAGTGGATGGTTGGGGTTGTGGCGACCGCTGGACTAACGGTCTTATGAAGTGGTGTCCGGCTGATAGGGCTTGGCTCACCCTCAGATTATATATCCCTCGGCCTTATGATAGAGACGGTTCGTTCAGAATCCGCCGTCTCTGCTGTTTCACCTACGACTCCCTCCCTTACACTCTCAGCCTCCCTCTCACCATAACCCAGTGATTGTTGTACATCCATCCTTTCTCCCTCGTTCTCACTATCCTGCTGCTCACCTTCGGACTGGTTAGTCTCAGTCGATTCAGACTGAGACTCATCCGGATAATTTTTTCTCATATATTCCCTTACCCGATTTGTACCCCTCGACCTTGTCAGAGTCGATAATGGAATCTTCATTACCTGTACCGTCGGTGCCCCCTTTGGCAAAGTCAGTTTCTGGATAGCGACGGTTGGATAGACATCAGCTTCTGGACGCTCATGAATGTCTTCGTCCTGATCCATGGCGTATTGTATGATGAGCTGAAGGAATCGTTGATAGGGGACATACTTGCGTCCTTTCTTCGTGCTCCTTTCCACGTGGACTCTTCTTAATTCTTCAAAGATGAAAGTCGCATAGTCCACGTGTCGGTCGAAGGCAAAGCCAGTGAACATGGCTAAAACCTGGGCCGATGCTGAGTCATGACTAGAATGTTTGGCTGTTAGGCACTTGTTGAGCACATCGAAGAGAATCCTCCAGTGGGACTGGAGGTTTTTGGTGCGAAAGTCGGATGGTTTGGTAAGGGGTCCGTCATACCCTAGGGTTTGAATTTCAGATAGGGCTTCTGAGACGGATGGGTTTGGATCGAACGAGTCAAGGGAGGGAATATAGTCTTGGATGGGAAGACGAAGAATGTGACGGATGGCTGCGGTTGTGACTTTGACTGGAACGCAGTCAATGGTGGAGGTGAAGTGAGGTTCGGGGTCGGTTAAGAATTGTAGCCTGTTCCAGAATTGTTGTAGGTAAATCTGGGGAACGGCTATGGCTGTGGAAAGGGCATAATATATGGGATGGCGAGTGAGAATGTCGAAGGCAAGGGTTTGGGACTCTTTAGGGAGGATAGAGACGTCGAGTTGCCAGTTATGGGGGATAAAGTCGACAAACTCGTTGCTCGGGAGAATGGCTTCCTCGGGTAACTGAGCATTATTATTTGGAATGGGAGGATGGGGTACGGTGAGAACGATTGCGGGATCCATTATCCTGCAAAGTGCAACAAAGTTAGAATCATAAGACCTGATATGATAATGCATTGATGTGAAGTCTAGATGAGTGTGAAATAGAAATTGTCTGATCTGTTTAACATCGGGTCTTTATTAGCAGAATAAAATTCCACTAAAAAAGTCCAAAGTCAATCGTTAAGAGACCGATGTTAGATAAGACCGTTTCACTCAAACACTGATCCTAACTCTAATCAATGGTGCACTTGGATGGAACTATTTTTGAGATTTTTAATTTATATGAAGATGCAGAAATGGAAAACATGAAAAATGAAAAATTAAAAAAAATGCTAAGTGTTGGATTTCGGATGGTCCGAATTCGGATGAACAGTGTCATCGAATTCGGATACGTCCGAAATTGAATGATGCATGAATGAGGTGGGGGGACCGAATTCGGATGAGGTGAAAAGTGGGGACCGAATACGGATGACGGTCCGAATTGTAATCATGAAATGAATGAGGGTGGTCCGAATTCGGATGTTGTGTGAACATGGTCCGAATTCGGATTTTGACTTGTGAAAATGCATGCAATGAAATGAAAGTGTCCCAATTTCGGATGGTACCTGGAATTCGGATGAGGACCGAATCCGGGTATCATCCGAATTCGGATGCATAGTGGTGAACATACTTAGACAATTTTTCAATTTTGAAAATTTTGACCCTGATGTGATGGTCCGAATTCGGATCAACAGTGAACCGAATTCGGATCAACAGTTGTCCGAAATGTGATTTTGTTCTTTGAAAAATTTTGAAATTATTCTAAGTCGGACATCCGAATTCGGTTGGTGGTCCGAATTCGGACATCCGAAACTGCATGAGTGCAGTTAATGTTCATGCAAAGTATAAACGTGAACAGTTGGAATCTTATTGAAAATGCATGAAATTACAGATCCTAAACTAAAACAACCCAAGGAACATTTTATCTAAATACAACTAAGAAAAAATAACACATTAAACTACCTAAAAAGAGTAAAAACCGAATTGAAAAACTAGAAAAAATTTGAAAATCAAACAAGTAAAATACTAAGTTAAAGACTGAAATAAATGTAAAGAAGTGTTACCTGGTGATGCAGATGATGAATAATACAAGAAAAATCGAAGAAAACGATGGTGCAAAAGCTTGAAATCGGTAATAATGGAGGATTGTGGGCGGTGGTGTTCGTCGATGAGAGAAAGAAGAAGAAGAAAGCTTGAAGATGAAGTAAAGACTTTGTTGACCGTTTGACCACCCTTTAATATGCCTCCGCGGGGGTCGGGTCCGGGTCAAGCAGGATCCGCGCCCCAAAATGAATGGGCCGCCGGATTTGGACTCAACCCACAACACAAAAAAGATTTGGGCTTTTAGGAAATTAAACACAAAAAGAAATTTTGGTCCAATACAACATAAAATAAAAATATTTTTGGTATTTTCTTTAATTTTGAAGTTAAAATGAAGTAACTTAAAATCTTTTTGGTTTTTTGATAATTTTGAAAGTTAAAATCTTTTTGATATTTTCTGACCTATTAAATTAACACTTAAAATTAAATTAAAATTAAGACTATCCTAAAATTAAAAAATTTAACTATAAAAGAAATAAAAAGAAACACAGAATTATAAAATTTAAAATCCTAACTCTACTCCCCCTCAAATAAATATCGATCCTTTTTCCTTTTTCTTTTCAGATTTAAATCATGACAACCCTTCTTTAAGCCTTACAAATACCGACAAACCTGGATATTGTTTGCATCCCACTCCATGATGAACAAGTCACACAACAATTTATCAGGATCATTAATTATTAAAAATATACGCAGATTAGGAAAGATTGATTTTCAATCTTGTGACATACTCCTTAAATTTAAATAACAGTTATTTTCTAAAATAAAGGAATTTCAATCATGATAGATTGAAATAGAATTATTTAAGACAATATCTGATATTTAATTAGAAGGTGGATTCAACATGCCGATATGAGATACTAAAAACCGAAAACGAGGTTCGTCTAAAGCTTTAGTAAATATATCCGCTAGTTGGTATTCCGTGCCAACAAAATACAACTCAATGGTTCCCTTTTCAACGTGATCTTTAATAAAATGATACCTGATATCTATGTGTTTTGTACGAGAGTGCTGCACGGGATTGCAAGAGATGGCAATTGCACTTCGAGAATCACAGTAAATAGGGATATTGGTGAGTGAAAACCCATAATCGCGTAATTGTGTTCTCATCCACAGCACTTGAGAGCAACAGCTTGCAGCTGCTACATACTCAGCCTCAGCTGTGGATGTGGATACACAATTCTGCTTTTTGGAAGACCAACTCACCGGTCTATCGCCTAAGAACTGTATTCCTCCCGATGTGCTTTTTCTGTCCACTCTACAACCTGCAAAATCAGCATCTGAAAACGCGGTAAGATCGAAATCGGTTCCCTTTGGATACCATAGACCAAGTTCGGGTGTACCCTTAAGATAACGAAAAATGCGTTTTACCGCAGTTAGGTGTGATTCTTTTGGGTCGGCCTGAAATCTAGCACAAAGACATGTTGAAAACACTATATCCGGTCTACTGGCAGTCAAGTACAGTAAGGATCCTATCATCCCTCTGTAAGTTGTATTATCGACACTTTTCCCGGAAGGATCGGTGTCTAACTTACAGTTGGAGGCCATGGGAGTTGCGATACTCGTGCAAGAGTCTAACTTATACTTCTTGAGAATGTCAAGAGTATATTTCGACTGGTTCACAAAAATCCCATCCTCAAGTTGTTTGACTTGTAATCCGAGGAAAAAGTTCATTTCCCCCATCATACTCATCTCAAACCGAGACTCCATTAGGGCTGAAAAATCCTTACAAAAATTACTGTCAGTAGATCCAAATATAATATCGTCAACATAAATCTGTACTAGCATTATATGTGGGCCTTCCCTTTTAGTGAACAGAGTTGTGTCCACCACACCTTTATAGAAACCGGCAGAAATAAGGAAAATCGAAAGACTATCATACCATGCTCGAGGTGCTTGTTTTAAACCATAGAGGGCCTTATCTAGCACATAAACATGGTCAGGTTTATGTGCATCAACAAAGCCTTGTGGTTGTTCAACATACACTTCCTCGTTAAGTTCACCATTTAGAAAGGCAGTCTTGACGTCCATTTGGTACACTTTGAAGTCTTTGTGTGCCGCATACGCCAAGAAGATTCTGATTGCTTCGATCCGTGCAACTGGAGCGAAGGTCTCGTCATAATCTATCCCTTCTTGTTGTCGGTAGCCTTTGGCGACAAGTCTTGCTTTGTTCCTTATCACAATGCCGTTTTCATCTCGTTTGTTCTTAAAAATCCACTTTGTTCCGATGACTGTACGGTCTTTTGGCTTGGGAACTAACCGCCATACTCTTAGCCGTTCAAACTGGTTGAGTTCCTCTTGCATTGCAACTATCCAATCCGGATCTGTCAGGGCTTCATCCACACGAGCGGGCTCTATCATACTCAAGAATGATGTGTAGAGACATTCATTAGCAGATGCCCTACGAGTTTGGACTCCTGTTGTTACGTCACCAATGATTTGTTCTGTTGGGTGACTGCGGGTCCATTTGATCTCGTGTGGAAGGGGTGCTCGGGATGGAACCTCTGTGGATAATATGGGAATGGATGAGGATTCATGGTCAATGGTTTCAAATGATGGTACCACAGGTTCTGGTTCAATTTCCGAGTGTTCAGGTGAAGGAAGAATCGTTGGTATTACATGTGAGGGTATTATATGAGTAGATTCAACTGCGGATGTGTCGGTGGATGATGTGGATGGATGAGGATATGTTGATGAAGAGGGAGTGGAGAAACTTTGCGGCGCAATTGAACTGGAAGGATTACCTACATTATTAACAACATTAGACACACTAGCGTTAGGACCGAAAAATTCAACATAAAAAGGATCAAATAAATTAACCAAATCAGAAGAAGAAAAAGAAATGGGGTTATTCGAAGAGTCTCCAGGCATTTGAGTAATGCGTGGTCCTGATTGATCAACTTCGGGTGCCAGTTCAGCCAACTCATCAAATGTGACGTGTACACTTTCATTGACTGTTCTGGTTCGGGTATTGAATGCGTGATACGCCTTCGAATTGGATGAGTATCCAATGAAGATCGCTTCATCCGCCTTTTCGTTAAATTTCCCGAGGTTGTCTCTGTCATTCAGCACATAGCACCTGCAACCAAATACACGTAAGTACTTGATAAATGGTACTTTATTCAAAAAGAGTTGGTAAGGAGTTTTGTTAAAGCGCTTATGAATGATGGAGCGATTCTGTGTATAGCATGCTGTTGATACAGCTTCGGCCCACAAGAACGGAGGTAGCTTTGAGTATGTGAGCATTGTACGAGCGGCTTCTACTAGCATACGGTTACGCCTTTCCACGATCCCATTTTGTTGAGGTGTTCGAGCAGCAGAGTATTGATGCTGAATCCCCTTGGATCGAAGGAAGCCCTCCACTACCGAGTTCTTGAACTCCGTGCCGTTATCTGATCTGATTGATTGTACTGACAGCTGCTGTTGGGTCTCGACACTCTTGATAAAGTCAATGATTTCTTGAGCTGTCTCGTCCTTGGAACGCAAGAACCTTACCCAGGTATATCGAGAATAATCATCAACGATAACCAACACATATCATTTTCCATTTATGCTTTGTGTTCTCATCGGTCCGCATAAATCCATATGAAGTAACTCCAAAACTCTTTTTGTTGATGGTTCGGGCTTTGGTTTGTGAGATGATCGTTTCATTTTTCCTTTCTCACATGCTCCACACAGATGGTCCTTTTCATAGCGTAACTCAGGAAGTCCTTTGACCAATTGCTTCGCAGCCAGCTTGTTGATGTTATCAAAATTCAAATGGGATAGTCTTCGATGCCACAACCAAGAGTCTTTTGACGAGGCTTTTGATAATAGACAAATGTTATCCTTTACTACAAGCTTAGATACGTCAATGGTGTAAAGGTTAGATTTT
>JAANYP010001093.1:51843-132605 GCA_020465985.1 Centrapalus pauciflorus
ACATCCATTTTTAATTGACAATCAAACCGTGTTCTGAACCGAGATGTTCAGAAAACATGATGAGTTAAGACCGGGTCCTGGGCTGTGTGCACAGAAGCCAAACGTGTCGGTTTAAGCACAACCGACAAGCAAAAGAATGGGTCCTAGTCTAAGGTAACTAGAAGCCATCTCTTTGAAGCACGGGTCTTGATCAGAAGTAACCAAGAACCATCTGCATTAAGATCACACAACCTTGGGTACCCACCTCAATATGGGTCCCTTTTTGTTAGGATTTCCAGATTTATATGGCACGTGTACAGATTTAGAAACCCAACTAGCATTTGTGTGTGGTCCAGATGCACAACCCTTTGGAATCCATTGAAGATTGGATTTATTGGGTTTTGGAACCTTAGGCGCTGAAATTGCCTTCGGTTTTTGTCTTGTTGAGACCTTCTTGACCGTTGCTTTGGTTTTGGGCCTTGGCAACGGACATGTCTCAACTTTGTTTGTGGCCGATGATGCACTATTTTAGTTTTCTTTTTCCGAATACGTTTAACAGGATAAGGCACAAAAGCATTCATTTCAGGAACCTGTCGTCTATATTTAGTTGGACATAGATTAAACAAATCTTTGAAAGAGTACTTTAACGGAATAGTAGAATTCGGTACATCATTACAAACATTGTCACACGCTTTGTTACACAAATTGTCTTTAGAGATTACAGACATCCTATCTCTAGTAACAAATTCACTTGGCATTAAAGCCTTCTTCACAAAAAAACTAGTAAAATCCTGCATGGTGGTTTTTGGGACTCTCCTTATATGATCTGTAGGAACAAAATGATTAGAGTCAGTAAGCATGGAAGATTTAGACTTGACAGACTTTTCTTTTTGGTGGTGAGTGGGTTTCTTAAAAGACTTGGATTTTTATCTGAGTCTTTTTAGAAACCTCATTCTTGAAAGCATTTGAGCACTCACCTTTGACAAAGATAGAAGAAGTTTCAGCTGTAGCCTTACCTTTATCTGATGACATACATGGAATTTTTAGGGAATGAGAAAGTGTTTGTTGTTTTGAAAGATCTTTCAATCGTTGTGAAACTATTTCAAAATTTTCTCTGTAGACAGTGACTTCCACAGTTTGTTGAAAAGATTGATTTATCAGTTCTTCTTCTCTCTTAAGAAGAGCATCTTGAAGATCAAGTGCTTTCTCTAGAGACGACTTCAATTCCTTTTCTAAAACAATGATTTGTTGTTGAAGAACTTTTGCAGGAATATAAAGTTGAGGAGTTGATTTTTCAGTTTCAGTGTTCAATTCAGTTTCTGAATAAGTTGACGAGAGATCTTCCTCTAAAGTGGGTACTCTAGAAGAATAACTCTCGTTAAGTTCTTCATAATTAAAAGAAATTTCTTTATCTTTACGCGCAACACGTTTCTCATTTTCTTGGTTTAAAACTTCTTTTGATGACTCAAAAAAGAAAGATTTAAGACCGGCTCCCATATAGTTCATGTCATAAAATACAGGTAAAACATTTTGTGCTTTTTCCAAATATTTAGGATTTTTAAAACCAATTCCTTGTTTAGAATGGTAAAACCTAGTTTCTTTGGGCTGATTTAAATGGATAGTTTGTTCTGTTTGACCCCTTTTCAAAATGCATCGTCAAGGGTCTTTATTCTTGAGTACAAACTTATCCTTTCTTCTTCAATCATTTTGTATTTTTCTAAACTGTCTATATTTTCCATATTTACCACATCTAATTGTTTTGTAAGAACAGAAATTTCTTCTTTTAAAGAGAGTTTTTCTTTTGAAAGCGTTTCCATGCAAGATTCAAGGTATATATTCCTATCCTGAACATCTACTTTTTCTATCAACATCTGTTTTATAACATTATGATTAGTTAACCATTTTGCATGATATAATTCAGATGATTCTTTCAGAATATGAGCTTGATGTTCAGCCTGTACACACTTTGCAGTTTCAGCTTTTAATCTATCTTGTAGATCAAGTATTTGTGTGTGTAGTGTACATTCATTATCTACAAATAATTTATTTACATGTGCAGGAATGTAATAGGAATATACCTCACTGGACTCGGAACCGGATGTGGAGCATTCGGGATCGTCGGTTGTAGTCATCAGACATGCTGGTGGATGTTTCATTGTCTCCCCCTCAGCAGCAGTGTCTGAATTTGCAGCAGTGACATCAGTACAAATCTCCAACCCCTGACGATCAACCATATAGCAATTTTTGCCCTTTTCATCCTCGTCTTCAGAATCTTCAGCATCCCAGTAGTCCTCCTGGGCGACGAGGGCCAACGCATCCGATTTCTTCTTTGCAGCCTCGAGCTTTCTTTCGTAATAAGCAACGTCTCTCTCAAAGTTATTCTTGCATTCCCTAGCAAAGTGGCCCGGTTAGCCACATTTGTAGCAGAGACGTTCATCAGTGGCCTTTGGCTCGTCTGCTCTTGGCTTCTCCTCTCTTCTTTCCGCCGGTCTCTTGTCGGCCCGGCGGTGCTCACGGCTATCATCACGTCTTCGGTCCCGGCGGTCATCCCGACGATCATCCCTTCGATCGTCCCGCCTGTCATCTCTCCTGTCATCTCGCCTTTCGTCACGCCTTTCATAACGGCGATCATCGCGATAGTCGCGTCTGTCATCATACCGGCGATCATCCCTGTCATCCCTGCGGTAGTCATCTCTGCGATAGTCATCGCGGCGGTCATCCCTCCTGTCATCTGAGTACCTCCGAGGACCAGTGTCATATCGGAGTTGGTTGTTGGTCTTGTTGGAGAACCGTCGTTGTTGGAGACGGTTGGTCCACAAGGCAATCTGTTCTTGGATCGTGGCTTCCTCCTCATCATAGACCTCACGTCGAGGAGAAGCATACCTGTACTGAGATGATGAAGAACCAGGAGCAAAAGATGGTGTTGGAATCTGCGTGTTGGTGATCAAGGCTAGGGAATCATTTGGTTTCAACCCTGTGTTGGCTGATAGCAGTAGAGAGGCCAATTGATTTGCCATCAGCTTCTGTTGATCCACATCCCCTTGATATTTCTTAAGCTCCTTAAAGACGACATTTATGGATACCTCAGGAATGTTCAGAACTCTTTTTGTTGCCCTACATGCAAGCTGCCACTCGGGGGCTAAGGCGGCAAAGAATTGGATGTTTATGTCATCCCGATCCTTCTTGATGTGCAGTTTATTCAATTCGTTAAGGACTGCACAAAACCTGGTAAACGTGGATTGCAGAGTTTCCCCGTCTTTGGCGCGGAATTCTGAAAACTTTGCCTTCGCCTCTTCAATTTTGGCATGATCATCAAGATCTACCCCCAGCATTTGGATTTCCAGCTCGTCCCACATTTCTTTTGCAGACATTTTACTGTCTACACCTACCAAAATATCAGTTGGGAGGACTTGATAAATCAGATATTCTGCCCTCTTATCAGCGTGCTGGCGATCCCTCTCGGCTTCATTTGCCGGCTCTCTTTCAACTTTTGAGGCTAGGACAGGAGGATCAGCCTCGGGTCTGGCAGCAATCTTTCTATAGTAGATGACGGGTCCTTCGGATATTGATTAAAGCATCAGATTCCCGAGAGGTTGCATTCCAACGAATTTCTGGAACCGGGCTTTCCATTGTTCGTACTCATCAGGATAGAGAACAGGTGGTCTGTTCTCAGATCCGAGTACAAGAGCTTCACGAGACATTATGAGTATTGGTGCTGATTAAGAATATGGAGATCTTAGAGGTGGAAACTGAACACGGATGGGTTGGACTGAAACCAGAATGATCTGAATTCGGATGATGAGTTCGGGTGAACAGTGATTCTGATAGGGTAACCGAATTCGGATGGTATGAATTCGGATGGAGTGATTTCGGATGAATAGTGAGTCGGATGGGTTGATTTTGGATGGCTAGACTTTTGATGGGTCAATTTCGGATGTATAGTAATCCGGATGAAGGACCTAATTCGGATGAGTGTCCTAATTCGGATGAACAGTTGTACGTGGGGAAATCAAAGTCGGATGACCTAAGTTCGGATGGACCAATGGACCGAATTCGGATGAACCGAATTCGGATGAACCGAATTCGGATGAACCGAATTCGGATGAACCGAATTCGGATGAACCGAATTCGGATGAACAGTGAAGTGGTCGAAATATGATGGTTCCGAAATAGGGACAGAGGACCGAATTCGGATGGTCCGAAATGGTGTGGTCCGAATTTGAAACATTTTTAGAACAAGTCCCAATTAGTGAAAAATGGAAAGCCTTTCCTGAACTTTGGATGGTCCGAAATTCGGATGTGACCGAATTATGGTCCGAAATTGGCTTATGGGGGTCCGAAATTCACCTAAGTGTGGTCCGAATTAGGATGAGTGTGAGGTCCGAATTTGGTGCCTATGTGGTCCGAAATGCTACAGTATGTAATCCGAAATACAGCAGGTTTTTACGTTTTTCTAAGGCAGAAAAGACAGAATTCGATTTTTATCAGTTTTAATGCCTAAAAACAGTTCTAAATGATTTATAAACTATTTTAAACACTTTTGGTGATTTAAAACTACCTAGAAAACACTTAAAACTAGCATGAACACATGAAAAACCCACTTAAAAAACCCATATTTTCAAGCTTCAAAATGGTCGATTCTTGATGATTTTAACAAAGATATGGAAGTAAATGAGTTTAAAATCAGTATATAATGATAATGTGATGTTTATAGAACCATTATAACACAAGAAACTCGAAAAAACATGGAAAATGAAGATCTAACCGGTTGAATATTGAAGAACTCGAAGAACATGAACAACCCAGCAGAACCCGTAAGCAATCAGTTGAAATCCACCCCTCTGAGCTCTGATACCAATTGTTAATGTGAAATCCCGTAAGTATTCAGCACCTTAACGTTTTTCTCATCAAACACATGAAGAAAACATGCTCAATAAATGTGTTTTATAAAGAAGAAGACAAGATGAATGTATGAAACTCTTGATGGAACAGTGGCGGCTGTATTGAATATTCAAATTGAAGTCAACCGTCTTTATCAAAAGTAACCCTAGGAGCCTTTTTATAGGCTCCTTTAATTAAGTTACAAGCTTTGGCAACAATGGCCCCTACACTTTTACATAGACATGAAATACATAGAAATAAATACAAGACAAATTACAATGAAAATAAATATTACAAAATAACTCCTAGGATCGAAATAATTAATCTAACATTACTAATTAAGATAAATAATTATATAATGTTATAAACTATTAAAGATGATTAAGATTAAAAGATGTATAATACAAAAGTTTAGGGGGGTAAAATGCAATTATAGTTAACATGAAAATATATAAAACAAGAAAATGATCATTTAGGATCATTAATACAAAAATTAATTCTCTCTCTAATCTCTCTCTACACCAACCGGTTCCTCCAAGAAATTCCATCAAAAATCCATAACTCTTGCATTAAAATTTAGGATTGAAGTCAAAAAGGAGTTACAAAGATCATTACTTATCATCAATCACCAAACATTCAAGGTAATCTTTGATTTATTTTAAGACTTTTAGAGATATTAAAACATGAAAATTTCTTGTTGCATGTAGGAAATGTTAATAGATAATGATGAATTTAAGTTAATAAAAGTGATAGAAACAAGAATTTGTGATTAGATTGTCCAAAAATGATGAAATCGGAACTTTTATGAAAAACTTGTGTTCTTGACAAGAATTATCATTTTTGGATGATCTTGATCAAATAAGTGTGTTTTTGATAGGGGAAATAGTATAAAATCAACCTAATAATGATAATATAACTATATATTTAGTTGCATGTCAATTATAAATGTGATTAATAAAAATTGATAAAAATCCGTATGAATAAAATGAAGAACAATAAGAACATTTCTGGGAAAAATATAAGTTTAAGGATCCGAATTCGGTAGGACCGAATTCGGATGGTACCTAATTCGGATCTCAAATTTCGGATCTTGCCATGGTACCTAATTCGGGTATTTACTTCGGATGATGCCAAATTCGGATGGTTCCATTTCGGTTTTGATCCAAATTCGGATGATCATTAGGTCCGAGTTCGGGTTAGCCATTGGTCCGAATCCGGTTGGCTATTTCGGTTCGGATTGGTCCGGATCCGAATGATCCGAATCCGGATGGTCCAAATCCTAATAATAATTTTTGACATTTTAATTAAATAAATGATTATACACATATACATGTTATTATATAAATATATATATATATATATATATATATATATATATATATATATATATATATATATATATATATATATATATATATATATATATATATATATATATTGACCTTTGAGAGTTTAATGAAACAAAGAATATGAACGAAAAAAAGATGTATGATTTATTAGTTATCAGAATCAGATGAAATAAAAGACTTTAAAGCTAAAAGCTGATGAAATAATGATTGGCATAAATGATTTTGAACAGGTTCAGTGAAATTCTGAACATAGATACAAATATTTGAAGATTTAAAGCGGGTCAAAGACTTGAACTGACAGAACAGATTGACAAAGATAAAATCCTGAGATAACTCAGGTGACAGATTTTTATATTTGTTTGATAAAGACCCAGAACTGTGAGTTATAGATATTCAGATTTAACATGTTGACTTTCCGGTTGAGATATATTGTTGATGTTAGATTTATTGACATTCATTGTATCAGCTGGATTGAGACCTGTGCACACCATGGTTCGGTGTTTCCCAGTGGATCATGATAGCTATTTGATTATCATTTCATATTGCATTTAAGATTTCTTCAGATATTGCTTTATGATTCATTGCTATCATGACTTCTATGACTTAAGCTTTCACTATTGATCAGACACTTGATAGATTTATTCAGCTTGATTAGCCTTGATGGTCTATTGTTCTAGACCTGGCTATTTCACCAGTTCTTATGGACTTGGTAATGACCTCCGATGTTCCGCCATATTGATTTACTGGTAGCTAGCCCAGTATGTGGCTGATCCCCACGATTTAAGCGTGAGTGTGGCCTGAACATCATCCGATTCTATGAATTCTATATCTCAATCATGAGGGCTGTAGCGGCAGCCAAGACATATCACGCTAGACTGATGATCCGCTTGACATGCATGTTAATTTGAAAATCTATATACTCACTAAGCATTGCTTACAGTTGCTATATTATAATTTTACAGGAAAAAGCAAAGGAAAGTCACCTGCTGGACCTAGCTCTTAGGTCTATTAACGATCAAGACAGAAGTATCATAGACCACTACACAGCAAAAACCTTTCGGTACTGATTGGAAGACAGCAATTGTTGTGGTTTTGGGTAGATTTGATATGATTCTATGATGTAATGATTAGATTAGATGGTACCCTTTTATAACTTTAACATGAAATATGTAATCTGTATCCTAATCTGTATGTACATGTAATTTAATTTTCCGCATTCTAATTACCCTATCTTAGTATGATTGATATCGTATTGCATGATGTGGGACCTAGACTAGTGAGGACTGCCCCGTAAAGGGGAGGTCTTCACAGGATGGTATCAGAGCCCATAGTTTGAGTGAATCAAGTATTACGTAAGTATACTTGATCTCAAACTGAAGCAATACATATGTATCAATCATTTAGGTGGTTTGAACTGAGATAGGATGTACAGACTGTTAGGATGGGAAAAAGGGTACATAGATCTAAGTCTATAAACTGATAGTTAAATAATTTTAATTTCAGAAAAGATGTCAGGATCAGGTGATATTCTCAACAACATGACCCCTCAACAGATGTTTGAAATGATGCAACAACTTTTAGCCCAACATTCTGAACAACAAAATAAGACAATGCAATAACAGTTTCAGGCCAGAGATGAGGCTGAAGCTAAAAGACGAGAAGATAAAAAGAATAAAAGAAAAGAAAAGCAAGTCCAGAATAATGAAGAATCTGATTCTGATAACACAAACCCTGAAACCCAAATTGTGCAGCCTAAAGGTTGTAAATTCAAAGATTTCAAAGCGAGCGGTGCCCTGAACTTCGAGGGTACAATGAATCCAATTCAGGCGATGGATTGGATCAGTCATACTGAAGAGATCTTTAGAATCTCTGACTGCCTAGATTCAAAGAAAGTGAGCTATGCGTCTGCATTGTTTGTCGGCCCTGCCCGTGCCTGGTGGAAAACCCAGAGAAGCATATACGGTGAAGAAATTATTCAGACTCTAGAGTGGAACCAGTTCCTAGATATGTTCAATGCAAAATATTGTCCGATCGACCAACAAGATAAGATGGAGGTTCAACTGATGCAGCTGACTCAAGGAACAAAGACTGTTGATGAATACGAGCATGAATTCTCGAGTTTATGCGGCTATTCTTCGTATCAAGTAGCTACCGAGGAGAGAAAGATGAATAGATTTCGCGTAGGACTTAACCCTAAATATCGACATTCGATGAGCGCGATCAAATACAAAAGTTACTTGGAAATGGTAGAAGCAGCTAGACAGATCGAGCGAGGTTATTTAGAGTACGGCGATCAGCTCTATGCTCCGTCTACTAACCCGACATGTCATTCTCCTCCGAAGAAACAGAGATTTGGCAGATTCTTCAAGCCAAATAAGTCACAATCTCAGCAATCCCATCAGCATAGTTCACAGCCGAAAGCTCAAGTTTATTCCCTTACGAACGAGCCACGATTCTGCAAGCGATGCAAAAAGTCACACATGGGGTTAGGCAATCCAGAGGATGTTACTTGTTTTGCGTGCAACATGATCGGTCACAGCAGTAAAGAATGCCCACAGCAGGGACGAGGATGTGCAAAGTGCGGGAAAAGAGGACACTTTATGTATCAGTGTCGAAGCGGGCAACGATATCAGTCACAATCATCATCGGGAGGTTCTACAGTGAAAAGTTCTGCTGCAACTCCGACAGCTAGGACACGTGCGTTTCAGATAACAGCCGAAGAAGCAAAGGAAACCCCTGATGTAGTTACGGGTATGTTTTTACTTAACTCCATTCCTGCCCGAGTATTATTTGATTCTGGCGCAAGTCGTTCCTTCATATCGACTTCTTTTACATCGAGATTTTCTAAGTCCCCATCGAAGCTTCCTGTTGTACTTGATATTGAGACGGCCAGTAACAGCTATGTTATGGCTGATTCTGTTTATCGAAACTGCACTCTACTTGTTGATAATATTGTATTCAATCTCGATCTTATACCGATTCCGCTGAAAGAGTTCGATGTCATCATTGGCATGGACTGGTTAACAAATAACGAGGCTACAATCATCTGCAATCGGCAAATCATCAGAATCAAGTCTTCAGATGGCCGAGTATTGGAGATCAAGGGCGAGAAGCGTAAAGGTGCTCACTGTTTTATTTCTATAGAGAAAGCTCATAAATATGTATCTAAGGGTCGCGAATCCTATCTGTGCTATGCTCTATCTGAATCCAACTCTGAAAAGAAATCTCTGTCTGATATTTCGATTGTCTGTGAGTTCCCAGACGTTTTTCCTGATGACATTTCCGGAGTGCCACCGGAACGTCAAGTCGAGTTCAGTATTGACTTGATTCCTGGTGCGGCTCCTATTGCAAAACCTCCTTACAGACTTGCACCTGCAGAAATGCAGGAAATGTCAAAGCAATTGCAAGAGCTGTTGGAAAAGGGGTTTATCCGACCGAGTTCATCTCCATGGGGTGCCCCTGTCTTATTCGTTAAGAAGAAAGACGGAACTTTTCGAATGTGCATCGATTACCGCGAGTTGAACAAAGTAACAATAAAGAATAAGTATCCTCTGCCCAGAATTGATGATCTGTTTGATCAGCTACAAGGAGCCAGCTACTTCTCGAAAATCGATCTTCGTTCTAGGTATCATCAATTAAAAGTCAGAGATGAGGATGTTCCAAAGACAGCCTTCCGAACAAGATATGGTCATTACGAATTTCTCGTAATGCCGTTTGGCTTGACGAATGCACCAGCGGCGTTCATGGATCTCATGAATCGCGTGTGCAGACCAATGCTGGATAAGTCAGTTATCGTGTTCATAGACGATATTCTGATTTACTCCAAAACGGAGGCTGATCATTCTATTCATCTACGACAATTGCTAGAGTTATTGAGAAAAGAAAGACTCTACGCAAAGTTTTCTAAGTGCGAATTCTGGCTCAGACAGGTATAACTTTACTTTGTCTTGAGCTCTTCATTAAACATTTCTTATTTCAAACAAAACTTGACATTCTACTTTGATTTTTATAGATTCAGTTCCTTGGCCATGTTTTTTCTAGCGAAGGGATTTCCGTCGATCCTTCTAAAGTCGAGGCCGTTCAAAAATGGAAACCGCTTCGCAATGCCTCCGAAATAAGAAGTTTCCTTGGATTGGCCGGTTACTATCGGCGATTCATAAAGGACTTCTCGAAGATTGATGTGCCGCTTACAATGCTAACACGAAAGAATACACCTTTCGTATGGGCTGATAAACAGCAAGAGGCATTCGAAATTCTAAAGCAAAAGCTCATTCAAGCGCCGATACTAGCCTTGCCAGAAGGCAATGATGATTTCGTTGTTTACAGCGACGCATCTGGTACTGGCTTAGGATGTGTTCTCATGCAAAGAGGAAAGGTTATTGCCTACGCTTCAAGGCAATTAAAAGACTACGAGAAAAGTGCACCAACTCATGATCTTGAGTTGGCTGCCGTTACCTTTGCTTTGACAATCTGGCGTCACTATCTTTATGGGACTCGGTGTCAGCTTTACACCGATCACAAAAGTCTCAAACATCTCTTTACTTAAAAGGATCTAAACATGAAACAGCGACGGTCCTTAGAGCTTATCAAGGACTATGATTGCGAGATCCTATATCATCCCGGCAAAGCTAATGTTGTCGCGGATGCTTTGAGTAGGAAAGTGTATCCGGAAAAGTGCTTCTATGCCCTGACTCCTGTAGTATTCTCTTCTGATCTTATTGAAGACATCAGAGTTGCTCAAGCTGAAGCATTGAAAGAAGAGAATATTGATTCTGAAAATCTTAAAGGGCAATTACAATTTCTAACTCTGAATCATTTGGGACTTCACTGTCTCAAGGGAAACCGAATCTGGGTTCCTAAGTATGGTTCAATTCGCAGCACTCTTCTGTCTGAAGCTCATCAGTCCAAATTGTCTGTTCATCATGACAGCTCAAAGATGTACTTTGATCTGAAAGCTGATTACTGCTGGCCAGGAATGAAGAAAGACATTGGTCTATATGTTGAAAGCTGCAGAGTATGTCAGATGGTTAAGGCAGAACACCAGAAACCCTTCGGGGATATGCAACCGTTGCCAGTTCCTGAATGGAAGTGGGAGCATATAACCATGGACTTCGTCACTAAACTGCCGAAAACAAAGAGACAGCACGACTCCATCTGGGTAGTCGTGGACAGATTAACGAAGTCAGCTCATTTCATACCGATGAAAGAAACATATTCCCTCGATAGATTGGCACAACTATACATCACTGAAATCATTTCTCGTCACGGTGTGCCAAAGTCTATCGTATCAGATCGTGATAGTCGCTTCACATCTAGATTCTGGCAAGCTCTACAAGAGGGGATGGGTACTCGGATCTCTATGCGTACTGCTTATCATCCAAATGCCGATGGCCAGAGTGAGCGTACTATCTTAACTCTAGAAGATATGCTTCGTGCCTGCATTCTTGATCTAGGTGGTAACTGGGATGACCACTTGCCGTTGGTCGAATTCTCATATAATAACAGTTATCATTCAACGATCAAGATGGCCCCTTTTGAAGCTTTATATGGAAGAAAATGCAGAACTCCCACCTGTTGGCGCGAAACAGGTGAATCGCCAATAGCAGGTCCTGCCCTTCTACAGTTAACTCATGAAAAGATTCAACTTGTCAGAAGGAATATACTTGAAGCTCAAAGCAGGCAGAAGTCATATTATGATAATCGTCACAGATCAATCAGTTTTGCGGTTAACGATTGGGTGATGTTGAAAGTATCCCCAATGAAGAATGTGGTGAGATTCATAAAATGAAATAAGCTAGCTCCGAGATTCATCGGTCCGTTCAAGATTGTCGAAAAGATAGGAAATCAATCTTATCGTCTTGAACTGCCAGCGGACTTATCTGGAATACATCCTGTATTCCGTGTCAGTCATCTGAGAAAGAGCTTAGCAGATGAAAGAGAAGTTCAGATACCACACGTTAACTTGCAGATTGATGAGAAGCTTAGAATGGTTGAAGAGCCAGAATGTATTCTGGACTCGAAGACCAAAAAGCTTCGGAATAAAGAAATAAAGATGGTGCTCGTCCAGTGGAAACACCACAAAGGTTCGCATCAGTCTTGGGAATCGAGAGATGTTATGAAAGCTACATATCCAAGTCTGTTCGAACGTAGCTAACTTCGGGGACGAAGTTTGTGCGTGGTGGAGCCCATTCTGTAACAACCTAACTTTTGGTCCAGCTTTAATTATTTGATTTTTGAGATTAATAATGTAATTTTATTACATTATTTGTTTTGTAATATTAATTTAGTAATGAAATTACTAATTAAGATAAATAATTATATTATGTTATAAACTATTAAAGATGATTAAGATTAAAAGATGTATAATACAAAAGTTTAGGGGGGTAAAATGCAATTATAGTTAACATGAAAATATATAAAACAAGAAAATGATCATTTAGGATCATTAATACAAAAATTAATTCTCTCTCTAATCTCTCTCTACACCAACCGGTTCCTCCAAGAAATTCCATCAAAAATCCATAACACTTGCATTAAAATTTAGGATTGAAGTCAAAAAGGAGTTACAAAGATCATTACTTATCATCAAGCAACAAACATTCAAGGTAATCTTTGATTTATTTTAATACTTTTAGAGATTTGGTTCGGTTTTGATACAAACCGAAACCAAAGAAATTAAAACATGAAAATTTCTTGTTGCATGTAGGAAATGTTAATAGATAATGATGAATTTAAGTTAATAAAAGTGATAGAAACAAGAATTTGTGATTAGATTGTCCAAAAATGATGAAATCGGAACTTTTATGAAAAACTTGTGTTCTTGACAAGAATTATCATTTTTGGATGATCTTGATCAAATAAGTGTGCTTTTGATAGGGGAAATAGTATAAAATCAACCTATTAATGATAATATAACTATATATTTAGTTGCATGTCAATTATAAATGTGTTAGTAAAAATTGATAAAAATCCTTATGAATAAAATGAAGAACAATAAGAACATTTCTGGGAAAAATATAAGTTTAAGGATCCGAATTCGGTCCTTACCGAATTCGGATGGTACCTAATTCGGATCTCAAATGTCGGATCTTGCCATGGTACCTAATTCGGGTATTTACTTCGGATGATGCCAAATTCGGATGGTTCCATTTCGGTTTTGATCCAAATTCGGATGATCATTAGGTCCGAGTTCGGGTTAGCCATTGGTCCGAATCCGGTTGGCTATTTCGGTTCGGATTGGTCCGGATCCGGATGATCCGAATCCGGATGGTCCAAATCCTAATAATAATTTTTGACATTTTAATTAAATAAATGATTATACACATATACATGTTATTATATATATATATATATTTATTTATATACATATATATATATATATATATATACACACACACACACACACACACATATATATATATATATATATATATATATATATATATATATATATATATATATATATTGACCTTTGAGAGTTTAATGAAACAAAGAATATGAACGAAAGAAAGATGTATGATTTATTAGTTATCAGAATCAGATGAAATAAAAGACTTTAAAGCTAAAAGCTGATGAAATAATGATTGGCATAAATGATTTTGAACTGGTTCAGTGAAATTCTGAACACAGATACAAAGATTTAAAGATTTAAAGCGGGTCAAAGACTTGAACTGACAGAACAGATGACAAAGATAAAATCCTGAGATAACTCAGGTGGCAGATTTTTATATCTGTTTTATAAAGACCCAGAACTGTGAGTTATAGATATTCAGATTTAACATGTTGACTTTCCGGTTGAGATATATTGTTGATGTTAGATTTATTGACATTCATTGTATCAGCTGGATTGAGACCTGTGCACACCATGGTTCGGTGTTGCCCAGTGGATCATGATAGCTATTTGATTATCATTTCATATAGCATTTAAGATTTCTTCAGATATTGCTTTATGATTCATTGCTATCATGACTTCTATGACTTAAGCTTTCACTATTGATCAGACACTTGATAGATTTATTCAGCTTGATTAGCCTTGATGGTCTATTGTTCTAGACCTGGCTATTTCACCAGTTCTTATGGACTTGGTAATGACCTCCGATGTTCCGCCATATTGATTTACTGGTAGCTAGCCCAGTATGTGGCTGATCCCCACGATTTAAGCGTGAGTGTGGCCTGAACATCATCCGATTCTATGAATTCTATATCTCAATCATGAGGGCTGTAGCGGCAGCCAAGACATATCACGCTAGACTGATGATCCGCTTGACATGCATGTTAATTTGAAAATCTATATACTCACTAAGCATTGCTTACAGTTGCTATATTATAATTTTACAGGAAAAAGCAAAGGAAAGTCACCTGCTGGACCTAGCTCTTAGGTCTATTAACGATCAAGACAGAAGTATCATAGACCACTACACAACAAAAACCTTTCGGTACTGATTGGAAGACAGCTATTGTTGTCGTTTTGGGTAGATTTGATATGATTCTATGATGTAATGATTAGATTAGATGGTACCCTTTTATAACTTTAACATGAAATATGTAATTTGTATCCTAATCTGTATGCACATGTAATTTAATTTTCCGCATTATAATTACCCTATCTTAGTATGATTGATATCGTATTGCATGATGTGGGACTTAGACTAGTGAGGACTGCCCCGTAAAGGGGAGGTCTTCATAAAGTCAGTCTTAGACTAGTTAAACAAACTGTTGTATCTGTCATCTCAGCTTGAACCTTTCCGCATTCAAGCTCGTTTGTAATTAACATTTGTTGATAATACATACAAACATTGAGAAAATTGTGTGTAGTTTTTAAATAACTGTATTCACCCCCCCCCCCCCCCTCTACAGCTTAAAGCTATATACTTGGGATATCTTTTGGGACCTACAACTGGTATCAGAGCAGTTTAGAGTGTGTGTCATTCTAGATCTCTCATTCTCCCAAAGTTTCCATGGACAACAGTGCTGCAAGTTCCTCATACTATGACAATGGCTCAATGGGCAAACCTCCAAAGTTCAATCATCATAACTTTTCTTGTTGGAAGTGCAGAATGATGCTCTACTTAGAGAATCTGGATGTGCAACTACCAGAGATTGTAATGGAGGGTCCCTATGTGCCAACCTCTGTTACAACTATAACTCCTGCTGTTGAAGGAGCTGCTCCTGAAATAGGAACATTTGAGAAAGCAAAAGCTCAATGGTCTGATGAAGACAAAAGACTGGTGGCTCTTAGTGCAAAGGCCAGAAACAACCTGGTCATCTCTCTACCTGATGATGTGTTCAAACAGGTTGAGAAGATGAAGACTGCAAAGGAGATGTGGGATACTTTGTGATGGACCCACAATCACACTGGACAACAGGATTAATAATCTTGTTAGACAGTATGAACTATTCTTTGCAAAACCAAAGGAGACTCTCATTGAAACCTACACAAGGTTTACTGCTCTTGTAAATGATCTCAAAGCTGTTGGGATCACCAAGGACAGCCTGACTTTGGTAAACAAATTCTTAGACGTCCTGCCTGAAGAATGGAATTATTTTTCTACAATATTGAGGAATTCAGGTACCATCAGAAGTATGGATCTTGTTAACCTATATGGATCCTTACTGAATGATGAGCAGTCAAGGCAACAGAAGAGAAATGCCTTGGAAATATCTAAGAAAGGTGCAGCCTTTGTGCCCAGTGTGAGATAACCTGTAAATCAAGTGAGTGATGTGTTCACTCAACCTGATCAACAGGCTGATGATAAGGAGGAAATGTCTGACGAGGAAGACAATGCAGATATTGCTGAACTGGATGATGAGCAAATGATAGCCATACTTGTCAAAAGGTTCAACAAGAAAAGATTTGGAAGAAACATGCTACAGGGAAGTTCAAATGCTGTTAAAAAGAAGGCATTTGACAAGACCAAAGCTGAGTGCTTCAAATATGGCAAAACTGGCCATATAGCAGTTGACTGTGTGTCAAAAGCTGTTGGTCAGTCATCCAAACCACACAAGACAAACAGGGATGATGGCTATAGGGTTAAGTACCTTATGGCTATGGCTAAGCTGAGAAAGTTGGAAAACTCAGTGGTTTCCAACCGGCAAAAGGGACTTATGGCAGAGACTTGTGACTGGGAGGAGTCTGATTCATCATCTGATGAAGAAGACAATAACTGTCTGATGGCCAACACTGATGTCCCATCAACAAGCAACTTCAAACAGGATCTGGATGAAGTTAGCAGCTTGGAGAACTGGAACCCTACAATGATGTATAAGGTACAAAATTTTATGGATTACAGTTCTGAAGAAAAAGTTAAAATGTTTGAATATATGCTTGTTGATCTAAAAGTTGCTATTGAGAAGCATGCTGTTTTATTATCTGAAATCTCTAAGCTTAAAACTGATATTGAAACAAAATATAGTAAACTGGACAGTTTCCATAAGTTGGAAGCTGAGCTTGATGAATTAAAACACATCAATTCCATTTTACTGGAAGAAAAGAGAGAAACAAATATAAAACATGCTAAGCTTCAAAAGATAGTTGACTCTTGGTGCCAATCTGCACAAAAAGTCAGCCACTGCATAAGTCAGCAGATTCCTGCACAAATCCAAGCCTATCTTGGAGGGGATCTTGACACAGCAGCTTCCATTGTTGAGGTTAATAATTTAAAAGAAGACTTGTCCACTCTTGGTGAGCTTCCAAACACTTTTATCCAAAAAGTGAATGGCAAATTAATCTCAACAAACAGGTTTGTCAGGCCTCAAAACACTGACAGCTCGTGTGAACCCAGCACAAAAGCTGCTGATGAAATAAGTTTTCCATCAAATAAGCTTGCTAAGTGCTCTGCTGATTCACACAAGCAAAAGAAAGGAAAGCATGTCCAAACTGCAGCTGTGGACACCAAACCTGTTAACAAAACAGGCTCTGGGTCTAAAGCTGATGTAAAAAGGCATACTAATCCTTTTAATGCTGAACATTTTGAAAATAAGTTTTCAAAAGGTAAGCAGTCTGCCTTTAACAAGGGTAAGTCTCATGTTGAAGGCAAACCTGCTGTGATTTCAAATAAGTTTTCTAATCATAATGGTTAACTGGTTTTAAATGAGAATAAGTTTTTCAAAATCAGAAATTATGATTATGTTGATAGGCAACATCAATCACATCTCAGGAAAGGCAAAGGCAAAGCCATTGCTCAGCCTGAGAGAGTTGAGAATAGGTTTCCTAAAACTGTGGAAGTTCAAAAGCCAATTAAGCTTCCTATCTTTGACATCTGCCCTCCTAAAAGGAGGAAAGAAGAGACAGGTAAAGCTGTGGCTATTGAACTTTCCACTCAAGCTGTTGATTCATCAAAAAGTAATAAATTTGCTAAACCTGCTGATGGAATCAATAGAAATAACTCAGAATGTGTTTCTGAAAGGTCTTCTTCCAAAAATGCTAAAAGGAGAAAATGTTATAAATGTGGAATGAAGACACATCTGGCCAAAGACTGTCCTGAAACTGAGGACTTGAGGCCTGCTGACTCTGATGGTTCCCTCACTGCTAACATAAACAGTGTTCGAAACATCTTAGTCAATGAGAGTGGTATCCAAACTGATACCATTCAAATAGGGAATATTAGTGTTGACATCACAAGTCCATCAACAAATGTTGATGAAGTAGGAGAACTCATCTCTGTGATGCGTTCCCCTAAAAATGACTAATATTCTTGTTGTCACTCTGAAGGAAAAACAACCATCCCAGGTTTGGTACTTGGACAGTGGCTGCTCAGGGCACATGACAGGTTGTAAGGACCTGCTGAGTGATCTCAGGCCTGAAAAAGGGCCAAAAGTCACATTTGGTGACAATGTACAGGGATCCACTGAGGGATATGGAACTCTTAAAGCTGGTGCTGCAGTGTTTAAAAGAGTAGCCTATGTGGTTGGACTAAAACATAACCTTGTTAGCATAAGTCAACTGTGTGATGTTGGCTATAAGGTTAACTTTGATGAGCACCTGAGTTACATATTGGATCCCCAAGGAAAAGTTGTGCTATGTGCTCAACGAAAGAAAGGTGTATATGTTGTGGACATGCAATCTGATGATCCCACAACTGAAACCTGTTTTCTCACAAGAACAAATGCAGACTTAAACTGGTTATGGCACAAAAGGCTGTCACACCTGGACTTCAAGAACATCAACAAACTCTGTAAGAAAGAGTTGGTGACAGGTTTGCCTTCTATGACCTTTGTTAAAGATAAACTCTGCACAACTTGTGAGAAAGGCAAGCAGAGGAAATCATCATTTAAATCCAAACATAACTTTTCTATTGATACTCCTCTCTTCTTAATCTATATGGACTTGTTTTGACCTGTTAATGTCCCAAGTCTAGGAGGAAGAAGATATACTCTAGTAATGGTTGATGAGTTCTCCAGGTACACATGGGTTATCTTCTTGAAGAGCAAAGGAGAGGCTGCTAGAGAAATTATTGGATTTGTGAAAAAGATGGAAATGCTGAACTCTGCCCAAGTGAAGCAGCTTAGAAGTGATCATGGTACTGAATTCAGAAACAGTTTTTCTTGAAGACTTCTGTGAAGAGAAAGGAATCACTCAAAACTTTTCAGCTGTAAGAACTCCACAACAGAACGGAGTTGCTGAAAGGAGAAACAGAACTCTCATTGAAGCTGCTAGAACCATGCTGTGTGCATCTGGTTTACCTTTATCATTCTGGGCTGAAGCTGTTAACACTGCATGCTTCACCCAAAACAGGTCCTTAGTGGTGAAAAGGTTCAACAAGACCCCTTATGAGCTGCTCAAAGGGAGGAAGCCAAATGTCAGTTACTTCCATGTGTTTGGTTGTCCCTGCTTCATTCTTAATCAAAGGGACCAACTGCCAAAGTTTGAACCAAAAGCTGATGAAGGTGTATTTGTTGGCTACTCTGCCATCTCCAAAGCCTACAGAGTGTACAACAACAAAAGAAAGGTGATAGATGAATCTATCAATGTCACCTTTGAAGAGTCCAAGAATGCTTCCAACAAAGCTGTTCCTGAATCAGTTTCAGGAGAATTAAACTTTGATGATCTGATGCATTCAAACAGTGAAGAGGACTCAAAAGCTTCCACTACACCCAGTGTGGAACCTGTTAATCATGATGGACATGATGATGATTATGTCAACACATCCTATGTGAATAAGTGTACTGACTTGATCACAACTACACGTCCTGAACCTATCAATGCTGATTTTCTTAGTTCCTCTGCTAATGTGTTCAATAGTGGTCAATCATGTTCAACAAGTGAACAGGCTCAAGACAACAATGTGTCTGAAAATCTTGAGAGCTGTTCAACAGGACCTGCTGAAGCTGCTGATAACTCAGGAGAATCATCATTGAAGAATGATCCTAAGTGGATCAGATGTCACCCCAATGATCAAATAATTGGTGACATCAACAAAGGGGTACAAACAAGGTGGACAGCATAGGGAACTTCTGTATGATCTCTAGTTTTGTTTCACTAATGGAGCCAAAGAAAGTGGATGAAGCACTAAAAGATGCAAATTGGATCACTGCCATGCAAGAAGAACTCAATCAGTTTGAGAGAAACAAGGTATGGAAGCTGGTCCCTGCTCCTAAAGGTAAAACTATATTTGGCACTAAATGGGTTTTCAGGAATGAGATGGATGAGCAAGGTCATGTCATAAGAAATAAGGCAAGACTGGTTGCTCAGGGTTATAGTCAGGAGGAAGGAATTGATTATGATGAGACATTTGCTCCTGTGGCCAGGCTAGAAGCAATTCGTTTGTATCTAGCCAACGCTGCTCATAAGAGCATTAAGGTATTTCAAATGGATGTGAAGAGTGCATTTTTGAATGAGAAGCTGCAAGAATAAGTTTATGTCAAGCAGCCTCCAGGTTTTGAAAATGAACAATATCCAGGCTTTGTCTATAAGTTGGACAAAGCACTCTATGGTCTCAAACAAGCCCCTAGAGCCTGGTATGACACTTTTACTGAATTCCTTATGAGCAATGGGTATTCCAGAGGTAAAGTGGATACCACACTGTTCATAAAGAAGGTGAAATCTGATATTATGCTTGTTCAAATTTATGTGGATGATATAATATTTGGTTCTACCAATGAGCAGTTATGCAAGAATTTTTCATTACTCATGAAATCCAAATATGAAATGAGTATGATGGGAGAACTTACTTTCTCTTTAGGATTACAGGTTAAACAAACCTCAACTGGAATTTTTATAAATCAAAGAAAGTATACCTTAGATCTTTTGAAAAAGTTTAAATTTGATCAAAGTTCTCCTATTAAAATCCCAATGGCAACCAATGTAAAATTGGATGCTGATGCCAGTGGCAAAGCTGTTTCAGTAACAGCTTACAGAGGTATGATTTGGAGCTTGCTATATTTAACTGCTAGTAGACCTGATATATTATGTTTGCCACCTGTTTGTGTGCTAGGTTCCAAGCTGATCCAAAGGAATCTCATCTAGCTGCTGTTAAAAGAATCTTCAGATACCTGAAGGGTACACCAGGTTTGGGTCTTTGGTATCCCAAAGACTCAAACCTTGAACTAACAGGTTATTCATATTCTGATTTTGCAGGCTGCAAGCTAGATAGGAAAAGCACAACAGGTGGATGTCAACTCCTTGGTGGTAAGTTGATCAGTTGGTGTAGCAAGAAGCAGAACTCAGTGTCTACTTCTACTGCTGAAGCTGAGTACCTTGCTGCTGGAAGCTACTGTGGGCAGATTCTATGGATGCAGCATCAGCTTGAAGACTATGGGCTTGTGTATAGGAAACTTCCTATTCTGTGTGATAACACAAGTGCCATAGCCATTTCCAACAATCCAGTATTTCATTCAAGAACAAAGCATATTGAAGTCAGACGTCACTTCATCAGGGATCACATTCAGAAAGGTAATGTGGAGGTAAGTTTTATTTCCACAAATGAACAGCTTGCAGACATTTTCACCAAACCTCTTGATGAAACCAGGTTTAATTACCTTGTCAGCAAGCTGGGCATGTTAAACAAAAGTGACTAAGCGTCCTCAAAGGTCTTAGACCTTGTATGTCTCACACTACTCAAGTTTCTCAAAACAACTTAGACAGAACAGGCTATGCATGTTTTGTACTTAGCCATTTTTCTGAAATCCTTGAACAGCTTGAACATACAACAGGCTGAACAAAAACAGTTTACTCGTCCAGCCTGCTCTAATGGTCCATTCTTCACTCTGCTCATTCCCTCACACTGATTTACAAGACATTGTCTTGTAACCTGATCAGCTGTTGGACACAACCTGTTCCTACATGGTTGAACAGGTTGACGGAACAGCTTGAAGAATGAACAGCTTGTGATGACCCTGCTCATCACAAGTTTGACCTACAGCTTAGACCAACAGTTTTTAATTACCTTTCTTCACAATTAAGTTATTTAAATTCTGTTTTTATTTAACTTAATTACTGCACATAATGTGGGTTACGTGTATTAGTGATTAAAAAGGGCTCAAGTGGTCTGACAAACGGTCTGACAAGGACAACCATTCCGTTTTCCGTTAACGACCTTTTCAAATCAACCGCCCAAATATTTCTCTCTCATACCCACTCACATTCAAATCCTATAAATACCTCATACTGTTTCATCTTCGTCTTCCTCACTAATACCATAAACCTCCTAAGAACCCTAAAAATTTGACTAAGTGTCTTGTGCTTCTGCTACTCTCACTACTCTCAAAATGGCTCACAGAAACAACCCCTTCCTACCAGTATTTGTTGGTGATGATGTGCAGAAACATTCATTAGTCACCACAATGCTAACCCTCAAACCCACGAACTACATTGCCAACCTCACAATCCCCAAAAACTATGTGGGGAAAGGTTATGACCAAATGGTGGAGTTTTTGACAGTTCATCCGTTGAACTATGCCATGACTGCTACTCCTGGTGTCCTGTACCAGGAGATGGTGTACGAGTTTTGGTATACTTGTGCCTACAACCCAACACTAAAGTCATCAAAGGGACTATTCTCAATGGGACTCAGACCATTGAGATCACTACAGATCTTCTCAGGGAGGTTCTTCATCTACCCATTGCTGATTCATATGACATGCCTCAGCCTGAAAATGAACAAATGGGCAATCTGCTACACTTCTGTGGTGTAGTAGAACCCAAAATTGGTGCTACACTGTTCAGGAAGGATCCGTCTCCTACCTACAGCTTTCTGTTTGCCTCAGTGATGATGAGCTTCAGCAGCAAAGTTGGTTCATTTGACCAACTGAGCCGTGATGAAATCCCAATAGTCCTTCAGCTGGTGGATGGGACTACAATGGACATGGCTAAGTGGATCTTTCTGAACTTGAGGAACCTGGTGCAGCAGGAGACAAGACCAGCTGCTGTTCGATACCCCAGGTTTCTGAGCCTCATATTCAGACACATTTGTGGTGAGCACCTGTACAACTCTCAGCCTTTACTTCATACTGCTGCATTCCCTGTGATAGGGAATAGAGTTTTCTACACTGCTGTTCTTCCAAATGAGCCTCCTCTGTCAACACCAATGAGGAGGTTATTAGGATTGGTGGAAGGACCCTCTGATGTGAGGGTGGATCCAGAAGCTGCTCCCAAGAGAAAATCCAAAGCCAAGTCCAAACTTGTTAAGAGGACCATGGCAACCACTGAAGCTGGGCCTGTGCAAAAGAAGGCCAAAACAGCTCAGTCTGAGTCTGCACCCTTAGCCTCTGTGGCTGAGGGGGAGCAGGCTCCTCAGCCTGGTTCATTCGTTGAACCTGAAGCCTCTGTGGCTGGTGCCTCTGTGGTATTTGAGACTATGGAACAGGTCAACCCACCTGTTTCTGACCCAGTCTCTAAACCTGTCCAGTCTGAACCTCTCATCACCTCTCCACAATCACCCACCTCATCCATCCACTACCAACGAAAATCCCTAACCAAAAAGAAACCAGCCCAAACAACCAGCTCCTCTGTTCCCTCTCAACAGGGTTCAGTTGTAAAAGAAGCCACCTCTGCTGCCTCTCATATTTTGGGAGAAGGTTCAGCACATTTGGAGCCTGTTTCACTCCAACCTGTGTCCACCTAGAGTCAGCCTAGACCCTCTGGTTCCTCCCAACAGGAGCCAGTTGTACAAATGGAGATAGCCACCTCAACTATTCCAGCCTCCCAACAGGCTGAGAATATTGAAAGACAGGAGCCCTCTCCACTCCATACTGAATCCACACTGTCCCCTACTCAAACTTCTTTTCACCCTGAGTCTTCACGAGGTGCCCACACTGCTGGTATAGATCAATCAGCAGCTCAGCCTCAAACTTCTGCTCTCCATGATACAGCTGTTCTACACCAAACAGCTGCTGAGGGACCAACAACCCAAGCTGATGAACCTCAGGGAACATACCATCCCTTTGGTGAGGCTGCTCCTTCTATGCAAATTCCATCAGCAGGTTTCACCACTGCTGATGTTGAAATGCATATCCCATTTCCTCATGATGAGGTGCCTTTACACCAAGGCATTGCAGAGGGAACAACCACTGGTCTTCATGAAGGTGTTGCAACACAAGCAGCATCTGAAAGGCCCCCAACATCAACCACTTCTCCTGATGATGCAGCTACAGCCGCTGCTGAGGGACCCTTTGACCCCTCCAAGCTGGGCCATATTACTTTTGCCCAGGCTATGGAGCTTCTCTCAAATGTTCCTCTTCCCTCTTCATCACATCCTCATACACCAGCCTCATCATCTTCTTCTCCATCCACCCAATCTAAACAGTCCACCCATACACCTCCATCTCCTAAAGACCTGCCTTTGAAGGATCAGCTTTCTCTGCTGACCAACAAAGTTGGTTCTTTAGAAACTACTATGACCTCTCTACCCTCTCTTATTTCAGGCTCTGTGTCTGAACAACATAAGGGGTTCTTTGTTTTGTTCAAGGATTCCTTCCCTGCCACTCCGCAAACTGATAATTCTCCACAGCTGCTTGCACTCACTGCACAGCTGCAAACTGTATCACGTCCCTCTCCTCAATTCATTCACTACAACAGGACTCTGTGTCCTCAATGACAACTATTTCTCAACAGCTGTCATCTCTCCTAACTTCTTGCAACTCTACACTTCCTGATACTCTGGCCAGCTTGAATACCCTCATTGGCTCCCTATCAAATTCTGTGTCATCAAACCTTGCTGATGTGCAAGATTCTCTAGAACTACATCTTGCACAGCTTCAAAGTTTGCTGTTCACAGCTTTTGATAGGGAAAACATTGTTAAGCTGACCTCTCTTGCAGATACCCAATCCTCTTCTCTTCAAACCTGTCTTTCCCAACTTGCAGAGGTGAAGGACAACTTGGCATTCTTAGTGAATAGCCTTGTTGGCCCCATGCCTGCTACTAAAACTGCTGGCAAGCCTGATGACTTCATGTCTTCAGGCAGACCAGGTGTTGAAGGTGCTGGTACATTTTCTTTAAAGGGGGAGAAGTCATCTGCCTCGAAGACTAAGTCTAGGGGGAGAAAACTTCTTCTCCTAAGGAGAAATCAGTACCTGCAATACTCACTGGTCAACCAGCAGGAGCATCTGCAACAGGTACAATGGAGGGTGCCTCTCACGCTGCTCAGCCTACTCAGGCTGAATCTCCAATCCCTGCTCAGTCTAAGGGGGAGGAATCTATTCCTGAGGGCAGGCCAAGCAGCAGAAGGAGGCATCTGATTTTAGAAGAAGAAGAGGAGGAGGAGGAAAGTCCTGAAGCTGCTGTCACTACTGCAGCTAAAGGAAAAGAAAAAGCAGCAACTGATCCTCAAAAGCAGAAAGCAGCAGAGCTTAAATTTCACAAAGCCAGGGCCAAAGAAATGGGTCTTCCTATGCACAAATATTTTGAGTTTAGAGAAGAACAGCTTCAAGCCCTGCAAGCTTTAAGGAAAGAAGAAGAATCTGCCAAAGCTGCTAAGTCTTTTGCACTTCAAGAGGCAAGGAAAGTCAAAATGTCCTCTCTAGTTGTGCAAAAGAAAATATTGGAAGCTGCTAAGGGATCAGCAGAAGAGAAGAAGCAGAAAAAGAAAAGGGTGCTCCGGTCTCAGTGACCAAAACTTCAGTGCCCTCTGCAATAGCTCAGTTTCACTTTGACAACCTGGCAACAAGAAAATTTCAAGATGTTGCTGATAGAAGGCTTGCCAAGGAAGCAATTGTCAAAGCTGTGCCCATATCAAGAAAAGGCAGTCAGTGGAAGTTGAAAATAACCAGAATGGGTGCAGCAGGCCCAGAACTAGAAACATACGACTACACTGACGTTGCACAAATGGGGTACAGAGAATGGATTGAGCTGGCAGTTGCTCTGAGTGAGTCTAAGTCAGAAACTGCTAAGACTGTCAGAGCATATGTCAAGAAACTGATGGAGAGAGTGAAGAATCTTGGCCTGATCTCCAAAGAAGTTAGTGAAGGAGTCTATGTGACACAACCAAAAATAAAGGCCAGGAGGACAAGGAAGGACACTGAGATGGAACAACTCCTCATCTTGATAGAACAAGGTGACTATGCTATTGAGATGAAAGGAGTTGATCACAGCCTGCCTAGTGGAATTGAGTTTGAAGATGGCAAGATCATTGAAGAGCCTGAGCTGGGGGCATTTTTTGTAGATCCCTTAACTCAGAAGAAATGCTTTCAGAGAGCATCAGATCTATACAAGGTGGATCTAAGACAGCTTGTAGCCTTCAGACTTGCAATTTCATTCAGGCAGTCAAGTAGGTGGAGAACAGCTATCTGGGATTAGCTCAGAGGCTGTTATGAAAGAGGTGAACTTGAGGATCCCAAGTTTATAATAATAAGAAGTGAGATTGAAGAACTTAAGGATACTAGAGAGCAACTTGAGAAGATGTTTGAAGGTCCCCCTCCATTGTGATGAAGTCCATCTACCATCTGGGTAGGTGAAGAATGGAAGTTGTCCATCAGTTGGACAGGCTTACCATTATCTGCTCCCAACAAAAACAGTCCAAAATCTGATGTACATTAGTTGTACTTTATTTACATATGTTGTAATTTTCTCTTTTGCATTAGTTGTAATATACATCAGTACATCAGTTGTACTTTTGTAAGAACATGTGTTGTTCTAATGTAATAAAAAATCAGTGTATATATAAACTGATCTTTTACTTTATGTTGATGTTGTAATTTTATTTCAACAAATGTACTGTAAAAATATATGGTGATTTTTGATAAGGCCAGCTTAGACCGGTTATTGCAAATAGGGGGAGATTGTTAGGCACAAAAAGGCCTCAGTCAAACGTGTTCTGCATTCCGAGGGGGAGATTATTAATCAAACCTGTTGATGCTTTTTGAAGGTTGAATTTAAGGCCTGTTATATGCCTTATTGAAACCTGAAAATGATTTGCAATATCAGCCTGAAGTTGTTCTATGTGTTGCATGTGTTGCAACAAAGGCAGTTTTGCCCAAGCTGTTCAGTCTGTTGAACAGGCTGGACATAAACTGTCTACGCTGCTCTTCACTGGTAAGCAGCTTGGGCAGTTACAACTTTTCTGTTCTTTGTGAACAGAACCTGTTCTTTGTGAACAGGCTAAAGACTTTATGGAATATGTTTCCAAATCCTCATGTATTGTTTTTGACTACAAGATCAGTTTACAAAGTCGAAGACAAAGTGGAAATCAGAATTGCTCAGCCTGCCCAAGTTGTTTTGTTACATGAAGACAAACGGATATTTGAATAAGGGTGACAGACCTTTTTCTTATATCAAAATAGGCCTTTACAAAGGAAGAAAAACACAAAGTTGACATTCCTTATTTAGTTAAAGGCAATGCAATAGTAGACAAAGTGAAAAGACAAAAGTTCTGCCCACATGAAGACAAGTCTGCTTTTCAGAATGTGCAGAAAAGTTTATGTTGTCTTTTCATAAAGACTTTACCTTTTTCATTCCGTCCAATGAAGAAGCTTCACTTAGATCCTCTGATTGAGTATAAAAAGAAACTTCCTAGGATTGAAAGAATAAGCCAAAAAAAGCTAAGTGCTGAAACCAAGAGTGAACGTGCATTCAAGTGTGTCTTTCATGCATGCAAGTCTGCTTGAATAAAACAGTGCTCAGTGTCTAAGCTGTTCTTGTTCAAGCTGTTCCTCAGAGTCTTGTAAACACAGTGAGTGATTCTTAGTGAGTGTATTCATTGTAATTAGTTTAAGTCAGTCTTAGACTAGTTAAACGTACTGTTGTATCTGTCATCTCAGCTTGAACCTTTCCGCATTCAAGCTCGTTTGTAATTAACATTTGTTGATAATACATACAAACATTGAGAAAATTGTGTGTAGTTTTTAAATAGCTGTATTCACCCCCCCTCTACAGCTTAAAGCTATATACTTGAGATATCTTTTGGGACCTACACTCATAATTTCTCAATTTGACTCAAGTGATTAATAACACTTAGGTTAAACTTAATCAAGTAATTTTATAAACATAGGTTATATACAATCAATTTAATTCCATTCCATTCCATAAATAATAAAACTTAGGTTAAAATTAATCAAGTAATTTTATAAACATAGGTTATATACAATCAATTAAATTCCATTCCATTCCATCAATAATAAAACTTAGTTTAAAATTAATCAAGTAATTTTATGAACTTAGGTAATAAAACACTTAACAGTTTGAGAAAATGCACTTACAGCTTGAGAAAATTGAACTAACTGTTCGAGATTTGCAAAAACATAATTTCTTAATTTCAATCAGGTGAATAATAAAACTTAGGTTAAAATTAATCAAGTAAGTTTATAAACATAGGTTATATACAACCAATTCATTTCCATTCCATTTCATGAATAATTAAACTTAGGTTTAAATTAATCAAATAATTTTATAAACTTAGGTTATATACAATCAAATGAATTCCATTCCATTCTATGAATAATAAAACTTAGGTTAAAATTAATAAACTAATTTTATAAACTTAGCTTATATACAACCAATTCAATTCCATTTCATTCCATGAATAATAAAACTTAGGTTAAAATTAATCAAGTTATAAACATAGGTTATGTACAATCAATTCAATTCAATTCCATTCCATTCAATGAATAAGAAAAGTTAGGTTAAAATTAATCAAGTAATCTTAAAAACTTACGTTATATACAATGAATTCAATTCAATTCCATTCGATAAATAGTAAAACTTAGGTTAAAATTAATCAAGTAATTTTATAAAATTAGGTTATAAAACACTTAACAACTTGAGAAAATGGAGTTACAGCTTCAGAAAATTGGACTAACAGTTCGAGATTTGCAAAAACTTAATTTCTCAATTTCACTCAATTGAAAAATAAAACTTAGAATAAAGTTGATAAAGTAATTTTATAAACTTAGATTATATACAATCGATTCAATTCCATTCCATTCCTAGAATAACAAAACTTAGGTTAAAATTAATCAAGTAATTTTATAAACTTAGGTTATATACAACCAATTCAATTCCATTCCATTCCATGAATAATAAAACTTAGGTTAAAATTAATCAAGTAAATTTATAAACATTGGTTATATAATATCAATTCAATTCCATTCCATGAATAATAAATTTTAGGTTAAAATTAATCAAGTAATTTTATAAACTTAGGTAATAAAATACTTAACAGCTTGCGAAAATGCACTTACAACTTTAGAAAATTGAACTAACAGTTCGAGATTTGCAAAAAAAACATAATTTCTCAATTTCACTCAAGTGAATAATAAAACTTAGGTTAAAATTAATCAAGTAATTTTATAAGCATAGGTTATATACAATCAACTTAATTCCATTCCATTCCATAAATAATAAAACTTAGGTTAAAATTAATCAAGTAATTTTATAAACTTAGGTAATAAAACACTTAACAGCTTGAGAAAATGCATTTACAGCTTGAGAAAATTGAACTAACAGTTCGAGATTTGCCAAAACATAATTTGTTAATTCCAATCATGTGAATAATAAAACTTACGTTAAAATTAATTTAGTAAGTTTATAAACATAAGTTATATACAACCAATTCAATTCCATTCTATTCCCTGAATAATAAAACTTAAGTTAAAATTAATCAAATAATTTTATAAACTTAGGACATATACAATCAGTTTAATTCCATTCCATTCCATGAATAATAAAACTTAGGTTAAATAAATTAATCAAGTAATTTATAAACTTAGGTTATATACAATCAATTCAATTCCATTCCATTCCATGAATAACAAAACTTAGGTTAAAATTAATCAAGTAATTTTATAAACTTAGGTTATAAACAATCTATTCAATTCTATTCAATTTCATGAATAATTAAACTTAGGTTTAAATTAATCAAGTAATTTTATAGACTTAGGTTATATACAATCAATTCAATTCCATTTCATTCTATAAATAATAAAATTTAGGTTAGAATTAATCAAGTATTGTTATAAACTTAGCTTATATACAACCAATTCTATTCCATTCTATTCCATGAATAATAAAACTTAGGTTAATTAAATTAATCAAGTAAGTTTATAAACTTAGGTTATATACAATTAATTCAATTCCATTCCATTCTATGAATAACAAAACTTATGTTAAAATTAATAAAGTAATTCCATAAACATAGGATATGTACAATCAATTCAATTCCATTCCATTCCATGAATAAGAAAATTTAGGTTAAAATTAATCAAGTAATTTTAAAAAACTTAGCTTATATACAATCAATTCAATTCCATTCCATTCCATGAATAGTAAAACTTAGGTTAAAATTAATTAAGTAATTTTATAAACTTAGGTTATAAAACACTTAACAGCTTGAGAAAATGCAGTTACAGCTTGAGAAAATTGGACTAACAGTTCGAGATTTGCAAAAACATAGTTTCTTAATTTCACTCAAATGAATAATAAAACTTAGGTTAAAATTAATCAAGTAATTTTATAAACTTAGGTTATATACAATCAATTCAATTCCATTGCATTCCATGAATAACAAAACTTTGGTTAAAATTAATCAAGTAATTTTATAAACTTAGGTTAAATACAACCAATTCAATTCCATTCCATAAATAATAAACTTAAGTTAAAATTAATCAAGTAATTTTATAAACTTAGGTTATATACAATCAATTCAATTTCATTCCATTCCATGAATAATAAAACTTAGGTTAAAATTGATAGAGTAATTTATAAACTTAGGTTATAAAACACTTTACAGCTTGAGAAAATGCACTAATAGCTTGAGAAATTGAACTAACAGTTCGAGATTTGGAAAAATATAATTTCTCAATTTAACTCAAGTGAATAATAAAATTAGGTTAAAATTAATCAAGTAATTATATAAACTTAGGTATATACAATCAATTCAATTCCATTCCATTCCATGAATAAAAAAACTTAGGTTAAAATTAATCAAGTAATTTAATAAACTTTGGTTATATACAATAAGTTCAATTCCATTCCATTCATGAATAATAAAACTTAGGTTAACATTAATCAAGTAAATTTATAAACTTAGGTTATATACAATCAATTCAATTCCATGAATAATATAACTTATGTTAAAATTAATCTTGTAATTTTATAAACTTAGGTTAGATACAATCAATTCAATTCCATTCCATTCCATGAATTGTTAGGCGCAAAAAGGCCTCAGTCAAATCTGCTCTACATTTTAGGGGGAGATTTTTAATCCAACCTGTTTGATGCACTTGAAGGTATAATTTAAGGCATGTTAATGCCTTATTGAAACCTGAAAAGTGATTTGCAATATAAGTCAAAGCTGTGAACAGGCTAAGCACTTTTAAAATATGTTTCCAGGTCCTCATGTTTTGTTTTGGACTATAAGATCAGTTTACAAAGTTGAAGACAAAGTGGAAAACAGATGATGCAAAAGCTGTCTACGATGTTCTGTTACATGAAGACAAAGTAGATATTTGAAATGGGTGACAGACCATTTCTTATATCAAAATGGCCTTAACAAAAGAAGAAAGATTCAAAGTTGACATTCCTCTTTCGGTTAACGCCTACTGCAACAGAGACAAAAATAAAAAGACAGATTCTGCCATATGAAGACAAGTCTGCTTTATTAGAATGTGCAGAATAGTTTCTTTGTCTTTTTGGAAAGACATCCCACTATCCCATTGTCCAATCAAGTAGCTTCACTGAGATTCTCAGTGAGAGTATAAAAGGAAGCTTCTAAGGATTGTGAGATAACCAAGAGTGAGAAATTCAGATCATGCATAGAAAGTGTGTTTTTCCATGCATGCAAGTCTGCTAGAATAAAACAGTAACGTGTGTCCAAGCTATTCTTATTCAAGTTGTCCATCTGTGTCTTGTAAACAGTGAGTTCATCTTAGTGAGTGTTTTCATTGTATCTAGTCTGAGTGTGTCCTAGACTAGTTAAGCATCTGTTGTATCTGTCATCTCAGCTTGAACCTATCCGCAGTCAAGCTTGTTTGTAATTAACACTTGTTGGTAATATACACAAACATTGAGAAAAGAGTGTTGAGTTTTAATTAGTTGTATTCGCCGCCCTCTACAGATTAGAACAATACACTAGGGAAACCTTTTAGGACCTACAACTAGTATCAGATCAGATAGAGTGTGTGTCAACTCTAGATCTCTCATTCTCCCTACTTTCCCATGGACAACAGTGCTGCCAGTTCCTCCTCCTGCTATGACAATGGTTCTATGGCAAAACCCCCCCAAGTTCAATCATTAAAACTTCTCTGGTTGGAAGTGCAGAATGATGCTCTACTAAGAGAATCTGGATGTACAACTCCCAGAGATAGTAATGGAGGGTCCCTATGTGCCAACCTCTGTTACTACTATCACTCCTGCTGCTGAAGGAGCTGCCCTTGAGATCAGAACCTTTGAAAAGGCCAAAGCTCAATGGTCTTATGAAGACAAAAGGCTTGTTTCTCTTGATGCAAAAGACAGGAACAACCTGGTCATTTCTCTTCCTGATGTTGTGTCCAAACAGGTTGAGAAAATGAAGACTGCAAAGGAGATGTGGGATACTTTGTGTACCGTCTATGATGGTCCCACTATCACACTGGATAACAGGATAAACAATCTTGTTAGACAGTATGAACTCTTCTTTGCAAAGCCAAAGGAGTCTCTCACAGAAACCTATACCAGGTTCAAAGCTCTAATCAATGATCTCAAAGCTGTTGGGATCACCAAGGACAGCCTAACTCTGGTAAACAAATTCTTAGACATTCTGCCTGAAGAATGGAATTATTTTTTTAATAACTTAAGAAACTCAGGCACCATCAAAGGTATGGATCTTGTAAATCTGTATGGATCCTTAATAATGATGAGCTGTCAAGGCAACAGAAAAGAAATGCCTTGGATATGTCTAAAAGAGGTGCTGCCTTAGTGGCCAGCGTGAGACAACTTGCTAGTGAGGTGTGTGATGTGTTCACACAACCTGATCAATAGGCTGATGATGAAAGGGTAGAAATGTCTGAGAAAGAAGACTGTGAAGATCTTGCTAAATTAGATGATGAGCAAATGATTGCAATGCTTGTCAGAAAATTTAACAAAAAGATGTTTGGTGGAAAAATGCTGCAGAAGAAATCAGGTGCCATCAAAAAGAAGGCATTTGATAAAACTAAGGCTGAGTGATTTAAATATGGCAAAACAGGCCATATAGTTGTTGACTGTGTCTAAAGTTGTTGGCTCATTATCCAAACCATTCAAGACAAACAGGGACGATGGCTACAGGGTTAAGTACCTAATGGCCATGGCAAAGCTGAGGAAGTTGGAAGACTCGGTGACTTCTAACAAACAAAAGGGACTTATGGCAGAGACTTGTGACTGGGAGGAGTCTGATTCATCATCTGATGAAGAAGACAATAACTGTGTGATGGCCAACAATAATGTCCCATCAACAAGCAACTTCAAACAAGACCTGGCTGAAACCGAGGCTGTCAGCAGCTTGGTGAACTGGAACCCAACAATGATGTATAAGGTACAATATTTTATGGCTTACAGTTTTGATGAAAAAGTAAAAATGTTTAACTATCTGCTTGTTGATCTAAAAGCTGCTATTGAGAAGCATAATGTTTTTGTTGTCTGAAATCTCCAAGCTAAAAACTTATTTTAAAATAAAAACTAGTAAACTCGACAGCTTCCATAAGCTGGAAACTGAACTTGATGAATTAAAACACATCAATTCCATTTTATTAGAAGAAAAGAAAGAAACAGACACAAAACATGCCAAGCTTCAAAATATTGTTGACTCTTGGTGCCAATCTGCACAAAAAGTCAGTCACTGTATCAGTCAACAGATCCCTGCTCAAAATCCAAGCCTATCTTGGAGGGGATCTTAACAAAGCAGCTTCAATTGTTGAGATAAATAATCTAAAAATGACTTATCCACTCTTGGTGAGCTTCCAAGTACTTTCATTCAGAAAGTAAATGGTAAGCTAGTCTTAACAAATAGGTTTGTCGGGCCTTGAAATACTGACAGCTTGTGTGAAAAAGCTCCAAAAACTGATGATGGAATGTGTTCTCCATCAAATCAGTATGCTAGTGCTCAGCTGGTTCACATAAGCAAAAGAAGGGAAAACAAGCTCAAACTACAGTTGTGGACACTAAACCTGTTAACAAAACAGGCTCTGGGTCTAAAGCTGATAGTAAGAGACATGTTAATCCCTTTTATGTTGATCATTTTGAGAAAAAGTTTTCAAAAGGTAAGCAGCCTGCTTTCAACAGGGGTAAGTCTCATGTTGAAAGTAAATCTGCTGTGATTTCAAATAAGTTTTTCAATCGTAGTGGAAAATTGGTTATAAATTAAGGTAAGTCTTTCAAAACCAAAAGTAGTGATTATGTTGATAGGCAACATCCATCACATCTCAGTAAGGGCAAAGGCAAAGCCATTGCTCAACCTGAGAAATTTGGGAATAAGTTTTCCAAACTTGTGGAAGGTCAAAGGTCAATCAAACTTCATGTATTTGATATTTGTCCTTGTATGGTCTTCACACCACGGATCTATCTAGACACGACACACATCAACAAGTGCAGAATCCTCGTTAGCGGTTTGACGGATATATCACACGCACGGAACACGGAGACTACCACGGTGTTGTACGAATGACTACGAACGAACCTACGCGATGATTCTCTCCGAAAACACACACGGATTGCTGATAAAGTTGAGATCGCCTTCTGCTAATCACTCACGGAATTCTGCAAAAGTCTCTTAATCATTCGAGTTAATCCCTAATTATAGAGACCCATTCGAGTTTGTCATGGGACAAACTCGAACCAGGCCCAAGGCCCATTCGAATTTGTCCACATGACAAATTCGAATTTCCCTTCTATGCTAAATTCGAATTTACCCTAAATTCGAATTTTACATGTCAAACTTCTATTTGAATATATGTCTTAACTTATGTTTGAATTAATCTTTGGACTTTATGTTTGAACTTCTTGTAAAACATTACATCAAGTTCAAACATACAATCAATAAATATCAAACTCACCAAATCACATATATCGAACACTAGTTAATATTCAATACTACGAAATTTAACTTACACAAAATGTCAACTATACTTAGACTGCTATCGTCACACAAGGTGTACCAACAGACTCCTCCTTGACGATAGCTTCTAACTATTTACATTTTGATTAAGTTCTAAGTTCTGTTCAAAATACTACCTGCATACAATCCCTTTTCTATACACACCTTGACTACCTTTTCATACTTCTTGCCTTCTGATTTCCAACCTTCATGGTAATAGATAGGTTGTTCATGAAGCTTCTGCAAGTCGCTTTGGGATAGGTTAACAAGATGCAAAGGATCATATAATTTCAAAATTACCTTGTCCTCATGTTCTTCCATGACTGCCTCTGCTGATTCATTGTCAACGTACCACCATTTCAAGTTCGCAAGAACATCTTGTGGCATTGTTCACAGCGAAACTTTCTTCAGGCAACGGACTGGTTTATAGACCATTTTCATCCAAGGTTTACCAGTCAATGGATCTATTCTTGATTCATCCATCACTCTCTTTCCTTCTCTCGACTTAATCCTCTCAAACCTTCCAGATCGACCTTCTTTTCTTATAATTCGTGCTATCACTTCAGCATATTGGTCATCTCCTAGGTTTATTAAATCCTTCCATGCCAGTTCTTTGAGGCAGAGTATTAAACACTTTCAACGTTCTCTTTAGATATTGCAGCCCATCTCGTCTTTTTAGCACGAAGAGTTGTAACTCTCTATCGAAAAACCAGCTAAGAATGCCTCCAGACAACTTTCCTGGACTTGGAAATCTTATCTTCTTCTTCACAGCTAGATTAGGTCTTTCCTCTTCCTTCCTAAACCACAACTGTCTTTTCTCATCATTCGTAAGTTCCCTTTCAGTCTCTCCTCTCTCAGATTCAACATTAAAAACATCTTTAAATGCGTCAATGTCTATCAAATTTTGTTCAGCTGTAGTATATGTATCTGTGATAGGATTTTGTTGAACGATGATCTCATTTGCCTCATCTTCTTCATCAACTAAGACATCATCATCAGATTTCTAGTCTGCAATGTCTTCTGGCACGAACTCTCCTTCTTCCAGATCCTCCAACTCCAACTCATCCTCAAAGTCAAAATCCAACGTCTCTTCCTCAATATTTATT
Organism: Centrapalus pauciflorus; assembly: GCA_020465985.1. Lineage (NCBI taxonomy): Eukaryota > Viridiplantae > Streptophyta > Magnoliopsida > Asterales > Asteraceae > Centrapalus > Centrapalus pauciflorus. The sequence continues at coordinate 87,632 of JAANYP010001093.1, forward strand.
AGAGCTTCAATCATTTTATTCATGTTGCTCTTCGTGACCTTTGAGGAACTGGCCTCTCCTTCTTCAGCTCCACTTTGACTAGGCTCCCCCTGAACTTCAGCATATATAGCAGCAGGAAAATCTACTGGCTCACTCTCTTTCGGTGCATTGGGATCATTGCCATCGTCATCACCTTCCCTTCGCTGCTCCTCAGCATCTCTACAACTTGTCTCCCCCTGAGCTTTTAGATTTTTCATTAGCTGCTCAATAAGGGACCTCATTGTTCTGATTTCTGCAGCTTGATCTGCAACAAAGGTTTTTAGCTCAAGATTCTCTTCTTCAATCTTTCCAACAGATTTCTTCAACTCAGCATTTTCTTTGTCAACATTGGCATTATGCGCCTGAATCTCGCCGATAGCTTTAGTTAACTGAAAAATTTGGACTTGTTGGAAGTCAACCTTGCTCCTGAGCTCAGAAAACTGTTGATTATCTGTGAAGGTTGACGAAGTGGATGGAATTGATTGGATGGGAGTTGGAATGATTGGTGAGGGAATGGATGTTTGAACAGGTGGTGGTGGTGGTGGTGGAATGGATGTTGGTTCTGATGGCTGAGCGGTAGGCATTTCTGACTCAGAAGCAGAGGCTGATGAAGCTCCCTGCATAAAACGATGCCTTTTGGCCCTATGCCTAGGCACCAAAGGAACTATATCTTCATCCTCAAAATCTGAGTCATCGTCATCAGAAACTCTCGATGCTCTTTTCTGTGCAGCTTCTTCATGAACAACTATCACTCGGGATCCATATGTGGCAACCCGGACAGGCGGATCTTCTGAACCTTCCTCAATTACAATCTCTTCTGTTTCTTCTGACTCAGAGTCAGAGGTTGACTTAGCTTCACCTGCTGCCTCAGGTTCATATTCATTGATCTGCTTAAAAATGTCTACTTCCCCAGTTGGAGGTTTTAAAATATTTCCAACGCGCTCAGCAGTAATTTCCTCATTGGCATGTGGTCCAGATGCCTAAATTTCTTCCAAAGTTTCGACCCTTGAATCAGAGACGGGTGCTACACTAGAAGGACCAGCTTCCTCTGGCTCCTGCACTCGGCTTGTTGAAGGCCCAGTGGCCTGAGTCTGTCTCACTGATTGTCTTTGCCTCCTCCTTTGTTGCTAAGGCCTGGGCTGTTGCGGTGGTGGTTGTTGTTGCTGTGGAATTTGAACTTCCCTGGCCCAATTTGCACCATCAGGGACTCGGAAATCCGGATTAACCACCGCACCAAAAAGTGGTGCCTCCACTGGCCTAGCCAGAGCACCTCTGTGTGCTTGGCAATCTGCAAATTTTCTTTTATCAATGACAGCAACACTTTGAATATCGTTAAGCTGCGGCAGGTTCGGCAGGAAATGTCTTATCAACATCATCACAAATCTTGGATATAACAGAAATCTTTCTCGTGCCAGAGCTGTTATCTGCTGGACAAACTCTGCAAAGAACATTTCTGAGTAGCTGAATTTCTGATTGTACACCAGCGCTATCATCCCCGACTGAATTTTCGATACGATATAATCAAACCCTTCTTTCTTTGGAGCAAAACACACCATAAAGACGTGTGCTAGATATCTCCATTGCCCTATCAGCCCACTCTTCATGTACGAGGACTTAGCCACATCCAGGCTATATCCCATTCTGATAAATGCAGCTTGCCTGATTGCTAACGGAAAGTCAATCGGCCCATTTTCTTGCTCTGGAGAGCCTAACTGCAACACTCTACGCAATACGTAAGCTGAAAACACTAGAGGGTGTCCAGAAATCCTTGTCCTTAGTACTGTTGGAATAACAGTACAATCGACTTGTAGATGTTCCCAAAATTCCCTAACATATGGGATCACTATCTGAATGTTATGCGACAGAGCATACGAAATCCTCGAACCGACCAAAAAATCCACCATTTGGCGGTATGCTTGAGCCTCAGGCAGCTCATGGTCCGGAGAAATGACCATATTATGCTTTGGAATAAAAGCTCTATTTGCCATATCTGCACAATAAAGTATATAAAATATTAGAATTATCCATATAAACATAAACCTGTTTAAATTCAAATTTGTTTTATTTTGGACTTGTGTAAGTACCAAATCCAACACATATGAATTTCTACAAGTTTGATTTAAATTTTAAGCAAATAATTCGAATATAACGGTAAACTCGAATGACAAGTTCGAAACAACCCAAGTTTCGAATTTATTGGCTGCTTCGAGTTTAATGAAAAACTCGAAACAACGATCAAATTCGAACCCATGATCAAAGTCGAACATATCGGTTTGAGTGACAACAAAATCCAAGATTCCAACCATTTTAGACTTAGAAAATTATATCCATTAGCCCTAATAGGTTCTAATCAAAGATATTTGTAATCAATTTGATGTTTCACCGGTTCAAACGTTGTTATTTTGAAAAACTAACTTCAAACCATTAAAACTTCAAAATCGAGTGTTTTTGGCTCAAATTGAGTCTAAAACCTCCAAAATCTTGTACAATAATGTTGATTATACCTAGATTTGTTAGGAGTCTCGAACACAATCGGACAAAAACTCGACAAATAGTGTAAAACTCGAAAATGGCAAAGTCGAACACACAAACTCGAAATCTCTCAAACTAAACTCGAAGGCTCGAATTCGAAGGTAGGTGATAATGACTTGTCACCGTTGACCTATTTATACCAACCACCTTCGAGTTTGTGACATCTTTCGAATTTAATGCCAAACTCGAAGTCCTTTCCAAATTCGAACATGCATTTCATTTCGATTTTAGCTTAAAGTCGAATTTGAACTTGAAAATTTTGAAAATATTGAAAATCTTTGAAATAAATTCAACTTTTTCAACATTTACAACTTTTTTCGTGTAACGGAATAAACTATGCCAAATCTTTTACCCTAAGCACAAGATTTTCACGCAGTGTTTATATTATTCAACTAGGAATGCACCCTCAGTAATTTTGACCTTTTTCCTAATTAAAATAAAAATGAAGTAAAAAGATAAATTAAAGTTAAAAATGTGAACAAAAATTAAACTTAGACTAATCAACCTATACTTAACACAAACAGAATATTTTTTTGACGAGTATAGTCAAAGAAAGGTTCAATCAGATAGCGGTGTCAAATACACACTTTCAGTATTCAAACTTTCACACTTAGGAATTTGTGATTCCTTTGATTGTTTGTCGTGACATACATTTCTAGCTGATTATTGGTATTATTTTCCTTTTAAACATGTTACATTTCGGAATATCCCTTGGCCTTTTTATTTATCATGAAATTATCTTACGTGACTCATAGATAGACATACTTTTATGATCAAGGCATACACACAATGATTATAACTTTTTGGTATTTGCAAACTTTCTTTAAAAGGCAAGCATCGGACACAGGTCTGTATTTACATACAACAAAGTGTCTTAGTTTGTCTTAAGGTTTATTTTTAAACCTAGCAAGACAGCGGTGACAGGTCTGTACCGACGTACAACAAAGCGACTTATCTTGCTAACTCGAATCAAAACAGAGGCAACAGGTCTGTACTTACGTACAAAAGAGTTACTTGTTTTGACTCTCAATTCAGTATCATGATTTTTCAATTCTTTCCATTTCTTTAAGATGTATCTGGTGTTGCTATACATCCCCAGAAAGTTTGCATACCTCATTTAGAATCAAAGTCTGTATGTCTCTAACATAAAAATTAAGACCAATTGGTCATACATCTAAGTCATTGACACTTTCGACTTTTTCTTGAATATTTTATTAGCCTTGAGACTCCCTATATGTATTATGCCTACCAACACATCAGACTGGATAATGTATAGCACTTAGATTTTTAGGTGCATTATGTGTGAAAGCTAAACACTTAGAGCTTGTAAAGACTGTGCTAATTTTCGTCACTTTGAACCTATGCATCTAAGACTTAACTCTTTTTCTGATATTCTCTTTTTTTGAATATTTTTATGGTTTTCTTTTTTTTTTCTTTTGTTTTTCATAAATAAAAGTAAGAAAATATAATAGCCTACTAACTTACTATAAAAGGAAACTATCCTAAGCTACCACACTTACTATAAAAAGAAAGAAAGACAACTGCTATTAAAAGAAATAAAACTCTACTAAGGTCAACTCACTCTGAATTACGCATTCCATTTAGTTGAATCAAATACTCAAAACATGACTTATCAAAAGCTTTGGTAAATAAATCAGCATTATTATCATCCGTTGCCACTTTTACCAGCTTGATTAAGTTCTTTTCAGCACAATCACGTATAAAATGATGCCTTATGTCTATGTGCTTGGTTTTATTATTCGGCCTCGCACGTTGACACTGCTACCGAAGTCTGTTTCTTGCATTGCCAGGAAACGAGTCTCCCTCCTAGGAACTGACAACCTCCAGTTGTTGACTTGCGAGTAAAGCTACATCCTCCGTAGTCTGAATCCGTGAACGCCTCCAATTCCATATCGCCCTCCGCGTGATACCAAAGTCCCAGCTTCGGTTTCGACTTGAGGTATCGTAGAATCCGCTTCACAGCTTTCATGTGCATCACTTTCGGATTAGCTTGAAACCTAGCACAAATACAAACAGCAAACATTATATCAGGTCTAGAAGCAGTTAAATACATAAGTGACCCAATCATGCCCCGATAACGTCAGATCCACATCGGTATCACTTTCAGTACCCGGTCTGAGATTGTGATTCACTTGAATCGGTGTGCTGAAGTGAGCTGTCAGCTTGGTTCCTTCCATCCCGAAGCGCTCTAAGATGTCATAGACATACTTCATCTAATGAATGAACATGCCCTCCTTCCTCTGTTCTACTTGCAAACCCAGAAAGAAGTTTAACTCACCCACTGCACTCATCTCAAACTTTGACTTCATCACCTTTTCAAAGTCAGTGCACATTTGCTCGTCTGATGATCCAAAAATAATATCTTCTACGTACACTTGTACCAAGATGAAATGTTCTCCTTTTCGCTTCACGAACAGCGTACTGTCTATCCTTCCTCTTTCAAACCCATTTTCTAAAAGATGGTTGGACAGAGTCTCGTACCATGCCCTCGGTGCTTGATGCAATCCATACAAAGCCTTATCTAGTCGATATAATGTCTGGATATTTCGGATCTGTAAACCCGGGCGGCTGTTCCACATACACCAGTTCCTTCACTTTCCCATAAAGGAAAGCACTCTTAACATCTAGCTGGTAAACCTTAAAACCCTTGAAGGAAGCAAAAGCCAGAAACAAACGAATTGCTTCCAACCTTGCTACTGGCGAGAACACTTCATTGTAACCGATTCCTTCCTCTTGGTTGAAACCCTTTACTACAAGTCTTGCTTTGTTGCGAGTGAATATACCCCGGTCATCTCTATTGCCCTTAAAAACCCATTTGGTTCCTATTGCAACTTCTCCTCGAGGTAACGGAACTAACTCCCACACTTCTAGTTTCCTAAATTGTGACAGTTCTTCCTGCATCGCTTCAACCCAAGAGTTGTCTTTTAGTGCCATCTTCACATTTTTCGGCTATACTTGCGAGATGAAACATGAATAGAGGCAGGTATGAAAGGCCTCGGGGTCATTTATCATCGACAACAACACTGTGTTGTTATTTGAACTAATCCTAGTCCTCACACCCGCATTGGGATTTCCTATGATGCTTTCTATAGGATGGTTCTTGTTGATCCTAGATGTCTCTATCTCGTCTACTCTCAGATTATCTCCCAAATTAGATCCTATCTCTCCTAACGGGGAAACGACTTCAGACTCCACATTTTCTTCCTCGTGGACATTTTCCTCAGAGTTAGAAGTAGTTGTCTGATTTTCGTTTGTAGGCACTTCAGAATCAGTAACTTTTGGAGATTTATCTTCAGCTGATGTAGGCTCAGATGTTGATTGAAAAGTGGTCCTCGGAAAGCTATGACCCTCGTCATTCAGATTTAATGACGACATGTCCTTTTCGACAGTACCTGCATTTTCATCCAAAGAAATGTTAAATGACTCAAACAATTTGTCATAATCAAATATCCATTCCGGACCTGTTTGGGGTTCATGTGTATAACTTGTGACTTCAATGTTATACACAATCTCTACTGTACCATTTGATTTATTAAAAACCCTTTTATTTGGTGAGTTCGGCACATAACCTAGGAAGTATCCTTCGTCAGCCTTTTCACCAAACTTAGGTTAATGTTTTGTTTTCATTAAAGTACATGGTACCCCAAATGGTTCGAAGCCAGTTAAATTAGGTGGCCTTTATTCAAAACTTCATAACAGGTTTTGTTCAAAGATTTGACAGTAAGGACTTGGTTTAAAACATGGCATGCGGTATTCACTGCCTCCCCCCAAAACATGGTAGGAAGCTTTGAATCCGATAACATGGTCCTTGCTGCCTCAATCAATGTCCTGTTTTTTCGTTCGGTCCATATGCAACAAATCAAATGTGGCAGCGATGGAGTTCTGAGTCTTGGACTTGTGTGCCTTCTTGTGTTGTTTTCCTTTCTTGCACGGTAGACACTTATCCTCGAACTAAAAACTCTTCATAGGAACCCCTTGCACCAATCCATTTTTCGTAATATAGTTCATCTTTCTCAGGTGCAAGTGTGCCATGCGTCTGTGCCATAAAACCGACTCAGTCTCTGAAGCTTTAGATAGCAGAAAAATTGGTCCCATCGAAGATTCCGGCTTGCTCATGTCGAGCATGTACAGGTCATTCTTCCTTGGAGCCCTCATCAGAATCCACTCTTCAGGTATTTTGAACCCCGATTTTAGCACTAACGCCTCAGTATCAGTGAACAGCACTGAATTCTTTTTATCACAGATTTGTGATACACTAATGAGATTGTGAACCAGTATATCAACGTGATAAACTTGATCCAATTTGATCGTCCCATTAGTGACCACTCTAGTACCCATGATATTTCCTCCCTTATTGCCAGCGAATGATACAAATCCCCGATCCCTCCCTTGAAGTCTGCAAGTAGACTCCTTTCCCCTGTCATGTGCCTGGAGTAACCACTGTCGACCAACCATTTGTTGTTTGGACCTGTAGTTATCTTCTGCACATGAAAGAAAATAGGTTAGTTATCACGGGGAACCCAAGCCATAACTGACTTGGTAATACCATTCTCGTCCACATACTTAAACTCTTTCAAATACCCATCTCTCCTTTCAGGTGACTTGGGTCTTTGAATTGGAGTCTGTTGTGCTGCCGAGTGATTTAAGTTCACTCTTTGCCTTTGTGTAGGCATTTTCTGTGGAGCTCTTGAATAATTACGATTATAATTCTTTTCAGACTTATATCCCTGATCTCTACCTAGTGATGTCTAACAGGAGTGTGTGATCTAACCGGAGTGTAAGCTCTGCTAGGTGTAGTACTCCTATATTGTTGTTGCGGTCCAGACCTAGATTGATTAATGACTCGATTTGGTGATTTAGTCCTAATCACTTCTTTTGGTCGACCTGACACAGGTATTTGTTTCACAGCAGATTTTGGTGTAGCTTGCACAGTTTTCTCGGTATTCTGAGAACTACTAGTGCTTGCAACACTTGGAGAAGGCTTAAGTTGTTCCGGCTTTCCAGTCTTAGGTGTATTATCTACTTTCCTATGCGGACAGCTAGAAGCAACATGCCCCCTTTCATGACATCTAAAGCAAGACATTTATCAATTGACTTTTTGTGCGTGCTCTTTGATTTAGGTGTCTCATTAGTGTCTGGCTCTTTTGGTTCAACTTTAGTGTAACATCCTCGGATTTAAATTATTACATTTAAAGTTTATTAAGTTTAAATTTGTAATGTAAGTTGAATTATGAAAGTTGGTACGAAACTTGGACTGATTATAAAGTTGGTTGCATATTATGGAAATTTAGAATTCTAAATTATTAAGTGAAAATAATTATTAAATTATTAAGGATAATAAATAATAGATAAAACTCTTTTATTTTATAAATCAGTATTTAATGGAACTGGATAAGTAAAGGGGTGAAATGTGCCAAGAGTTGAAAGATGGAAATAAAAAGGGGGAAAGTTATCATTTCCATTCATTTTGAACCAAATACACTCTCTCACTAGAACTCTCTCTCTCCCGGCTCTCTCTCTCTCTAAAAATTTGAAGATCATCAAAACTTGGATTTTGAAGCTGAAAATCTGGAACAAGATTGCTAGGAAGGAACTACAACATCTGCAATTGACGATTTAAGGTAAACATTTCACAAATTCATCGAAATTGATGGTTTTTAGTTTGGATTTGTTAAAATCCGAAATATTAATTTGGTGTTGAAGATGTTGATGCATGTGTGATATTTTTATGGATTTGTTTAAATCTAGTGTATAAGATGTTATGTATTAAATTTCAGCTTCTGATTCACACTAGAAGTATGATTTTTGGAGATTAGTGTGTGTTTATGTGTGTGTGTTCGAACGGTTGAACAAAAAGGGTCAAAAAGAAGTGGGTTTGGTATGTAGAAGTGTTAATATTGGTGTTAAAAGGGTTGAAAATAGATGTATTTTAGTTTGTATAAGTTATTTCATGTATTGAATTGGTACCAAAAATGATGGGATTAAATCTGAAATTCGACAAAACTGCACAAGTATGAACACAGTGGGATCCGAATTCGGATCCGAGATGAACTCGGATCTGGTCCGAATTAGGATGAGGCCCGGATTTCAGGATTTTCAAATTTTCAAAATATTTTCTAAGTGATGAAAATTCGGTATAGGTCCCAATTCGGTTGGGTCCGAATTCGGGTAAGGTTCCAACTTAAATTGGGGACCGAATTAGGATGTAGTCCGAATTGGGGGTCCGAATTCGGGTGGGGTCCGAATTCGGACATGGATCCGAAATGGGGATCAAATATTTCAAAACTTATAGAAATTTAGCTTTATGAAATTAAACAGTTATTGACACAATGTGATGTTACAACTGACTTAACAGGTCCCTTGTGGTGTTGTTAACCCACAGTGGGGTACTTTGTGGATCCGGTTGAAATCCCGAGGAGAAATAAAATTAACTGAAGTTTAATAACGCACCCACTGTGAGTACCTTTGATTTTAACATTGCTGCATCTGCTTTATGTTTGCTTTTCCTGCTGAGGCATGTTGTTTCATATTCGTTTGGCACTATACTAACTTGCGTATATGTTGTTGCATGTTCGTTCATTTGTTGTGCATCCTTTTGATGGACCTGCGTGGTCGCATCTGTACTCTGATGTTACTGTGCTATATGACCAAGAGTTTGACACCTCTGTGGTCAGGATAGACAGTAAGTCATCCCCGATGTAATGTCTGCCTCAGATTGTTGGTTTTCTTATGCCGAGTGTCAGCTCGAAGGAGCTGCGGCTCAGGTTTGCGTACTTTGAGTACGTGTGGAGTATACGGTATGTGTTACCGCGGTTACTCTGGGTGGCATCATAAAGATTTGTAGAATGTGTAAAATCTTATGGTATTCACTAAGCAATTCGCTTACCCCATCAGTTCTTGCATTTTTACAGGAAAAGGGAAATCCGCTGCGGGACCATCTAGCTAGGACGTTTGTTGAAGTATTTGAAGATTTCTTCTTTTTAACTTGGTATTTGGTTTATGGAATTACTGTTGTAATAAATTTGGGGATGATGTAATACTTTTGAGTGTGTAGACTTAGACGTGTAACCTATGTAGCACCGTAGGGTGTTTGACAAATTTGTATTATTTTAGTTTATGCACTTTTATGCTTCCGCACTTTAATTAAGATATCAGATCATTATGTAAATTGTATGTGGTGAATAATCCTGGGTGTATTTTAAATGGTGGTTATTGTGGCAAGGGTGTCACAGCGTATGGTATCAGAGAAGTAGTTTGAGATTCAAGTGTCCGTGAGGTCTTGGTCTCAAACATTAAGTGTTGACATGTAGTGATTCTAAGTAATGATCTGAACTAAGATAGGTTACGATCTAGTAATCATAAGAATATTGACTATCATACGGGACAATTGAGTGGTATCTATAAATTGATGACATCTTACTTAATAAGTTATATGTTTTATATTTCAGAACATGTCTGGAGAAGGAATGACACCAGAAGAGACGAGAGAAATGATGCCAGCCATGATGGCTGAGCAAAATCGGATGATACAAGATCAGTTTCGGGCTCGAGATGAGGCCGAAGCTAAGCGAAGAGAAGATAAGAGAAAGAATAAGGAAAGAGAGGGAAACAATGACGAGCAAGATGACAACACTGGGTCATCTAATAAGCCTAGGGGTTGTCGGTTGAAGGACTTAAAGGGAAATGGAGCAGTCGAATTCAATGGACTGGGTGATGCTGTTGCCGCTCTGGAATGGATAACAGCCACAAAACGGACATTACGAATCAGCGATTGTGTTGAGAAGGATATGGTCCGGTTCGCTACTGCAATGTTCACCAAGGATGCAGTAATGTGGTGGAACTCGATGGTGAATGCGTTAACTTTGGAGAAAGTATCTGTTATGTCATGGGCTGAGTTCACAGAAGTTTTTACTCAGCACTACTGTCCGGCCGATGAGCGCCGAAGACTGTTGGTACATCCTGTGTGACGATAGCAGTCTAATTAATCCTACATTGTGATGTTAGCAAGTGTTTGTTATATTTGTTTATATGTGGTTGATATTTATTAGTGTTTGTATGTTTGAACTTGATGTAACGTATTACAAGAAGTTCAAACATAATGTACAAAGATAAATTCAAGCATAAGTTAATAACATAAGTTTCAACACTTAGTTGTTTATGTGAAATGCTAGATTCGAATTAAATTAAGGCTTGTCATTCGAATCTGTGATAGATTCGAATGTAGCCATAGATTCGAATGAGCCTAGATTCGAGAGTGTCTTTGTGGACAAACTCGAATGGGCCTTGGGCCAGATTCGAGTTTGGCCCATAACAGACTCGAATCAGGGTCTATAATTAGGGATAGACTCGAGATATTATCAGACTTTTTGCAGAATTCGTGAGGGATTAAGCATAAAGCGATCTCGAGTTTATCAGCTTGGTGTGTGTTCTTTCGGAGAGAATCAGTTCGTAGGATCGTTCGTGTGTCGTTCGTTCAGCCTCTGATAGTCTCCGTGTTTCGTAGTTGAGAGTTGTTTCCGTCTACCCGTTAACGAGGATTTCGTACTCGTTGACGGCTCCGCGTCTAGATAGATCTCGTAGCGGTAGACCTTACAAGTGGTATCAGAGCCAGGTTATTGCAAGAATCATAAGAAAGGAGGGAAGCTCACGGAAATTTGAGCGACTAAGTCCAAGGGTTGGAAGAAGAGTAGAAGATCCTTCGCGTATCGATCCTCTAACCGGACGACCTTGGATGAGGATTCACTATAAACCAGCTAGATGTCTTAGGAAGGTACCTCTCAAGCCTATGCCACAGAACGTTTTGAAGAATCTGCATTGGTGGTACGCTGACACTGAGACTGGGGAAGCGGTCATGGAAGATTTTGAAGAAAACACTATTCTTAGAGTCTACGACCCTCTTCACCTGGTAAACCTCTCTAAAGATGATCTTCATATTTTGCATGCCTGTAAGATTTCTAGTGATGCACATATGGATAGTGAAAGCTAGTAAATATGAAAATGTAGTCAAGGTATGTGTTGAAAAAGGTTTGTATGCTGGTAGTAGTTTGAATCAATAAATAAACAAAGTTCTTAAGTCAAATGTGTGAATTATTAGAAGCTATCGTCAAGGGGGAGTTTGTTGGTACATCCTGTGTGACGATAGCAGTCTAATTGATCCTACATTGTGATGTTAGCAAGTGTTTGTTATATATGTTTATATGTGGTTGATATTTATTAGTGTTTGTATGTTTGAACTAGATGTAACGTATTACAAGAAGTTCAAACATAAAGTACAAAGATAAATTCAAGCATAAGTTAATAACATAAGTTTCAACACTTAGTTGTTTTTGTGAAATGCTAGATTCGAATTAATTAAGGCTTGGCATTCGAATCTGTGATAGATTCGAATGTAGCCATAGATTCGAATGAGCCTAGATTCGAGAGTGTCTTCGTGGACAAACTCGAATGGGCCTTGGGCCAGATTCGAGTTTGGCCCATAACAGACTCGAATCAGGGTCTATAATTAGGGATAGACTCGACATATTATCAGACTTTTTGCAGAATTCGTGAGGGATTAAGCATAAAGCGATCTCGAGTTTATCAGCTTGGTGTGTGTTCTTTCGGAGAGAATCAGTTCGTAGGATCGTTCGTGTGTCGTTCGTTCAGCCTCTGATAGTCTCCGTGTTTCGTAGTTGAGAGTTGTTTCCGTCTACCCGTTAACGAGGATTCCGCACTCGTTGATGGCTCCGCGTCTAGATAGATCTCGTAGTGGTAGACCTTACAAAGACTTGAAGCTAAGTTCATGACGTTGATTCAGGGGACTAAGTCTGTGTCCCAGTATGCGGTAGAGTTCACGAGGCTAAGTTTGTTCGCGCCTCATCAGGTGCATACCGAGGAAAGAAAGGTGACCAGGTTTGAGGCTGGTCTTGATCTGGAAATCCGAAGGGTGATGAGCAATGTACGCTACCCCACATTTGCTGGTCTACTGGAAGCGGCCAGAAATGTGGAACAGATTCTAAGTATGTCTGGATACGTGACGGGGTCCGCTGCTGCTTCAGTTAACCCAACTCAACCTTCACCACCGAAACGTCAGCGCGAAGGAGGCTACTCTGGTTCTTCACGATCATCACAATATTCACCTCAACAGTCTTACCGTCGACAGTCTAGTTCTTCCGGTCGTGCTCGTGCATACTCCATCAACACCGAGCCACAATACTGTAACAAGTGTCATCTGGAACACTTTGGCAAGTGTACTAATGGACGTGCTTGCTTTTGCTGCGGAGAGTTGGGCCACTTTCAGAATGAATGCCCACGGAAATCTGATGCTTGCCATAAGTGTGGGGTATGGGGGCACCATAGTCGGAATTGTCGAAAGAACGCTCCAGCAGCTGCTGCTCCATCTTCAACCCGATCATCTGGAGCATCTAGTGGTGGTTCAGTCAACCGCCGGAACCAACCACAAAGGGCACCGGCTCGTGCTTTTCAGATAACGGCAAAAGAGGCTAGGGAAAACCCGGAGGTGGTTACGGGTACGTTTATTGTAAATTCTTTGCCTGCACGAGTGCTGTTTGATTCTGGTGCCAACCGCTCTTTTGTGTCTACTATTTTTGCACAACGACTTGCTATGCCACTGTCTAAGCTATCTGCTGTACTAGATATTGAAACTGCTAGTAATACTCTAGTCAAAGTAGATCATGTATACCGTAACTGCACCTTAGTGATTGAAGATGTAGTCTTCAATTTGGACTTGATCCCGATCGAATTCAGTGAGTTTGATGTAATTATCGGGATGGAGAACGAAGCCCACATAGTATGTAAGAAGCGGATGATAAAGATAACTACTCCGTAGGGGCGTGAGATCTGTATTTACGGGGATAAGAGAAGTGGGGATCTGTGTTTGTTGACTATTGCAAAAGCTCGAAAGCTTGTTGCAAAGGGATGTGACGCCTACTTAGCATATGCTATCGATGCTAAGTCTGAGAAGAAGACGTTGGCCGATGTGCCTGTTGTATCACAATTCCCGGATGTGTTTCCGGAAGACTTGTCTGGCGTGCCGCCTGAGAGACAAGTGGAATTCTGTATAGATTTGATCCCTGGGGCTGCGCCGGTAGCCTGTTCTCCGTATCGCCTTGCTCCTACTGAAATGAAAGAGTTGATGACACAACTCCAGGAGTTGTTGGACAAGGGCTTCATTCGACCAAGTTCATCGCCGTGGGGAGCTCCGGTATTGTTTGTGAAGAAGAAAGATGGCACCATGAGGATGTGCATCGATTACCGGGAGCTGAACAAATTCACAATTAAGAACAAGTATCCGCTGCCGCGGATAGATGAGTTGTTTGATCAGTTACACGGAGCTTGTGTCTTTTCTAAGATTGACTGGAGGTCGGGGTATCATCAGTTAAAAGTTCGAGAGGAAGATGTGCCTAAGACAGCTTTTAGGACACGTTACGGGCATTACGAGTTCTTGGTTATGCCTTTTGGGTTAACCAAAGCCCCGACTGTTTTTATGGATTTAATGAACCGAGTTTGTAGACCGATGCTAGATAAATCGGTGATTGTGTTCATTGACGATATTTTGGTGTATTCAAAGTCTGAGGCCGCACATGTTGATCATTTAAAGGAATTGCTAGAACTGCTAAGAAAAGAGAAGTTGTATGCCAAGTTCTCAAAATGTGAGTTTTGGCTGCAACAGATTCAGTTTTTGGGACATGTGATTTCGGGGGCCGGAATTTCTGTAGATCCGGCTAAGGTAGAAGCGGTAAGGAATTGGGAGCCGCCTCGTTCAGCTACAAAAGTCAGAGGTTTTCTGGGGCTGGCGGGCTATTATAGGAGGTTTATCAAAGATTTTTCTAAGATTGCAGTTCCTCTGACTGCATTAACAAAGAAGAATGCACCTTTTGTTTGGGAAACCGTGCAACAAGAGGCGTTTGATATTTTGAAGAAGACGCTAAGTGAAGCGCCGATACTTGCCCTACCAGATGGTAATGAGGACTTTGTAGTATACACGGATGCCTCGAGGTTGGGGCTTGGTGCGGTATTGATGCAGCGTGGGAAAGTAATTGTGTATGCCTCGAGACAACTTAAGCAGCATGAAAATAACTACTCAACTCATGATCTTGAGTTGACAGCTGTCACATTTGCACTGAAACTGTGGAGACACTATCTCTATGGAACTAAGTGTCAGTTATACACGGATCATAAGAGCCTGAAGTACATCTTCAGCCAGAGAGAACTTAACATGAGGCAGAGACGTTCGATGGAACTAATAAAGGATTACGACTGTGAGATCCTTTACCATCCTGGTAAGGCTAATGCAGTAGCCAATGCTTTAAGCCGTAAAGCAGATGCTAAGGATTGCTGTTACATGATGACGTCTACAATGCTGACCTCCACTATTAGTAATGATGTTAAGGCCGCTCAAGAGGAAGCCTTGAAAGACGAAAATGTTGGTGCCGAGGACATAAGAGTACAAATTAAGAATATGGAAACGAGTGAGTCGGGATTGAAAGGTATATATGGGAGGATCTGGGTGCCGAAATTTGGTGGGATGCGAAAGGTGATTATCGAAGAAGCACATCAATCGAGGTTTTCTATACATCCCGGGAGCACAAAGATGTACAACGAGCTAAAAGGAGACTTTTGGTGGCCCGGATTAAAGAAGGATATTGGTCAGTATGTGCAGAGATGCAGACTTGTCGGTTAGTGAAAGCCGAACACCAGCAACCATATGGTAGTCTGCAACCGCTTCCCATTCCGGAATGGAAGTGGGAACACATACCATGGATTTTGTTACGAAGTTACCGAAAACTAGGCGTCAACATGATGCAATTTGGGTGATAGTCGATAGGTTAACTAAGTCCGCACACTTTATACCGATTCGGGAAAGCTATTCATTGGAGAAGTTAGCTCAGATTTATTTGGACGAGATTGTTTCGAGACATGGAGTACCTAAGTCTATAGTATCGGATCGGGATAGCCGATTTACTTCCAACTTTTGGTCGGCTTTACAAGAAGGGTTGGGAACGAGAATGGCAATGAGTACGTCCTATCGTCCGCAAACCGATGGCCAAAGTGAAAGGACTATCCTCACCTTGGAGGATATGATGAGATCGTGTATATTGGACCTCGGTGGCAATTGGGATGATCATTTGCCGCTGATAGAATTCTCGTGTAATAATAGTTACCATGCAACTATAAAGAAAGCATCGTTTGAAGCTTTATATGGGAGGAGGTGTAGGACTCCTACATGTTGGAGAGAAACCGACGAAACACCGATTGCTGGGCCGGCGTTGTTACAGGAGACAAACGAGAAGATACAGCTGATTAGACAGAATATGAAAGCGGCCCAGGATCTTCAGAAGAGTTATTACGACAGGAGGCACAAACCAATCGATTTTGATGTGAATGATTGGGTTTATTTGAAGGTGTCACCTATGAGAGGTGTTACACGTTTTGTAAAGAGAGGAAAGTTGGCTCCGAGATTCGTCGGACCATTCAGGATTTCCGAGAAAGTAGGGAATCAGTCATACCGTTTAGAATTGCCTGAAGAGATGTCAGGCATACATCCGGTGTTCCATGTGGGGAACCTTAGAAAATCGTTCACAACCGGAAATGAGGATTGGGCAGATCACACTGAGCTGCAGATTGATGAAAGGCTCCGATATGTAGAAGAGCCGGAGTGTGTGTTAGATACAAAAGTGAAGAAATTAAGAAGCAAAGAGATAGAGATGGTGCTTTTACGATGGAAGCATCACAAAGGATCCAATCATACGTGGGAGCCTAAGTCAAAGATGTTGAAGAAATATCCACAACTGTTCAAATCCAAGTAACTTCGAGGACGAAGTTGAGCGTGGTGGAGCCCATGCTGTAACATCCTCGGATTTAAATTATTACAGTTAAAGTTTATTAAGTTTAAATTTGTAATGTAAGTTGAATTATGAAAGTTGGTACGAAACTTGGACTGATTATAAAGTTGGTTGCATATTATGGAAATTTAGAATTTTTGAATTATTAAGTGAAAATAATTATTAAATTATTAAGGATAATAAATAAAAGATAAAACACTTTTATTTTATAAATCAGTATTTAATGGAACTGGATAAGTAGAGGGGTGAAATGTGCCAAGAGTTGAAAGATGGAAATAAAAATGGGGAAAGTTATCATTTCCATTCATTTTGAACCAAATACACTCTCTCACTAGAACTCTCTCTCTCTCTCTCGGCTCTCTCTCTCTCTAAAAAATTGAAGATCATCAAAACTTGGATTTTGAAGCTTAAAATCTGGAACAAGATTGCTAGGAAGGAACTATAACATCTGCAATTGACGATTTAAGGTAAACATTTCACAAATTCTTCGAAATTGATGGTTTTTTATTTCGGATTTGTTAAAATCCGAAATATTAATTTGGTGTTGAAGATGTTGATGCATGTGTGATATTTTTATGGATTTGTTTAAATCTTGTGTATAAGATGTTATGTAATAAATTTCAGCTTCTGATTCACACTATAAGTATGATTTTTGGAGATTAGTGTGTGTTTATGTGTGTGTGTTCGAACGGTTGAACAAAAAGGGTAAAAAAGGAGTGGGTTTGGTATGTAAAAGTGTTAATATTGGTGTTAAAAGGGTTGAAAATAGATGTATTTTAGTTTGTATAAGTTATTTCTTGTATTAAATTAGTACCAAAAACGATGGGATAAAATCTGAAATTTGACAAAACTGCACAAGTATGAACACAGTGGGAACCGAATTCGGATCCGAGATGAACTCGGATCTGGTCCGAATTCGGATGAGGCCCGGATTTCAGGATATTCAAATTTTCAAAATATTTTCTAAATGATGAAAATTCGGTATAGGTCCGAATTCGGTTGGGTCCGAATTCGGGTAAGGTTCCAACTTAAATTGGGGACCGAATTAGGATGTAGTCCGAATTGGGATGTGGTCCGAATTGGGGGTCCAAATTCGGACATGGATCCGAAATGGGGATCAAATATTTCAAAACTTATAGAAATTTAGCTTTATGAAATTAAATAGTTATTGACACAATGTGATGTTACAACTGACTTAACAGGTCCCTTGTTGTGTTGTTAACCCACAGTGGGGTACTTTGTGGATCCGGTTGAAATCCCACGGAGAAATAAAATTAACTGAAGTTTAATAACGCACCCACTGTGAGTACCTTTGATTTTAACATTGATGCATCTGCTTTATGTTTGCTTTGCCTGCTGAGGCATGTTGTTTCATATTCGTTTGGCACTCTACTAACTTGCGTATATGTTGATGCACATTCATACTTGTTGCATGTTCGTTCATTTGTTGTGCATCCTTTTGATGGGCCTGCGTGGTCGCATCTGTACTCTGATGTTATTGTGTTATATGACGAAGAGTTTGACACCTCTGTGGTCAGGATAGACAGTAAGTAATCCCCGATGTAATGTCTGCCTCAGATGGTTGGTTTTTTTATGCCGAGTGTCAGCTCGAAGGAGCTGCGGCTCAGGTTTGCGTACTTTGAGTACGTGTGGAGTATACGGTATGTGTTACCACGGTTACTCTGGGTGGCATCATAAAGATTTGAAGAATGTGTAAAATCTTATGGTATTCACTAAGCAATTCGCTTACCCCATCAGTTGTTGCATTTTTACAGGAAAAGGGAAATCCGCTGCGGGACCATCTAGCTAGGACGTTTGTTGAAGTATTTGAAGATTTCTTCTGTTTAACTTGGTATTTGGTTTATGGAATTACTGTTGTAATAAATTTGGGGATGATGTAATACTTTTGAGTATGTAGACTTAGACGTGTAACCTATGTAACACCGTAGGGTGTTTGACAAATTTGTATTATTTTAGTTTATGTACTTTTATGCTTCATCACTTTAATTAAGATATCAGATCATTATGTAAATTGTATGTGGTGAATAATCCTGGGTGTACTTTAAATGATGGTTATTGTGGCAAGGGTGTCACATTTTGCGACTAGTTCATCCTCCTGATCATTAAAGTCAATTTTGTGTTGTCCTACAGGTTTATCACTAGAGGATGGCACAAATTTAACTTTCTTAATCTTGATAGTATTATCAGTCACCTTTGTGTCATTTTCCTTTACAGTTTCAGACACTGGTTCCGGTAATTCCTCTGAGTCAACTGATTTCTCAGTTTTCTCCCAAGGTTGAGGTACATAGTTATCATTGAAAGGTGGAGGACTCTCATGATATCCTAGACCTACTGGCTTCTTAGACTGACGCTGTGCATCTAAGATTTTCTTAAGGTTAAGGGATGAGTTCCTAAACTTTTCAAGTTTACTATTTAGCTCAGCTACCTTTACCTTAGATTGAGCTAGCTCTATGTCTTTGGTTTTAAGCTCCTTGGTTAATGCCTCAACATGTTCATACATGAGTTCTAACCTAACATATTGTTCGCTCAGTTTGTCCTTCAGAACTATAACATCCTGTGCATCAGCCTTAAGCTTATCCCTAAGATCTTGCTTTATATCTACTAGGCTAGCATTATCTGTTTTTAACAATTCATTTTGAGCAGATATGGTTTGATATGATTCCAGTACTAAATTTAAACTATCATTAGATGTAGCACATAAAACACACAACTCATGGAAAAGAGAAAAGTTTAGACTTACCTTGGTATGATCTGATTCTACGTTGGCCATCTGAGCGGCAAACTCCATAATTGTCTGATCATCTGACTTCTCTACCCACATCGGACTGCTTTCATTCTGACTGCTGTCCCTTGTGATTTCCTCTGCCCCTTCACTTCCGGTTTCAGTCACTTCAGCCATAAAGGCTCTAGCGTTCGATTCTGGATGTGTACTCCAGTCATAAGTGTCGTCTAGCTGTCTGTCTGATGTGACATTAGATAACAAACCAGCTATATTCGCTTGATTGGTAGAACTACTCGGAAGATATCGCCCTTGCGATTGATTCTGATATTGTCCCTGCTATTTTTCTACCTTCGGTCTCTGACACTCTCTAGCAAAGTGTCCTAACCCTTGACAGTTGTAACATTTAACCTTGGACTTATCGAATCCAATCTTATTGTTACTCACATTCAGATTTCTTCTCGTCCTTTTGATGAACCTCTTAACTCTCTGAGTTACCATGGCCAGTTGCCATTGCAGATCCATCTCCTCAAGATCATCAGGGTCTACCTGATCGTAATCCTCATCCCAAAGCACAGGATCGTTGATTTTGCCCTGAACGCAATTGCCGTAAGCGGCCACGAATGAAGCCAACATATTCAGATGGTCTTCAGCCGATTTTGCACTCATAGGCATATTTGAATATCCTTGAGATGTAGATGTCGGTGTAGCCTGATGTTGCTTTTCTTCTGGTCTAGCAAACCCTAAGAAAGCCCTACTCTGTGAGTCTTCAGTCTCAGCCGGTGACGAAGTCTCTCCCGAGAAGAATGCTGTAGCGGTCTTCAATTCAGCTGCCACTGAAGGTTTTGATTTCCTGAAGTACATTGCAGGATCTTGAACTTGGTCATTATCCGTTTCCTTCTTTAGCAACTCAAAATGATATGCCCTCAGCGTTCCCACAACATTCTCTAAAGTCAGAGTATAGTATTTGTCTTCATCATGCTTTATTAAGGCCACATACATCTCCCATTTGGCCGGTAAAGCATCCAGAAGCTTGTTATTCTTCTCAGTTTCACTATACTCCACGTCGTGGCTGTCTAACTCAGTTAGCAGATGATATAATCGTGTGATAGTCTCATCCAGCTTTTCATTCTTCAATGCTTTCAAGATAGCAAACTGCTGCTTGAGCATCTCCATCCGATTCTTTCTAACCCTCAGGTTACCCTCACACTGTTTCTCCAATGCATCCCACAGCTCTTTTGCTGTCTTTTGATTACGAAAGGTGTGCAGTATCTCCTGACGTAATGCCATCCGAATGATAGCGAATGCACGGTTTTCAGCCTCATAAACTTTCTTATCCTCATCTTTCATCTTTGAATAAGTTAAGACTCGTTGACGACCTTCAACCTCTGCAGTAGGTGGAATGTATCCCTCGTCGATACAAATCCACGTGCGCATATCATTGAATCGCGCGAAGTCGGCAAACCGATCCTTCCACCAGTAATAATCCTCAATTTTCATCAACTTTGGCGGAGAATTTGCTTTTCCAACTTTGTGATCCATTTCCATAAACCTCTGTAGACTTGTCATTGTTTCAAATATTTTTGGATTTAAACTTAATTAATTTAATTCGAAATTAATTTAAAATTAACTCTTTCGAATTTAGGTAAATTTGAATCTAATTAAATTTAAACTTGTTTGGGATTAAATTCGAATTAAGTTCTTAAATCCAACTAAATTCAAAATTGATGACAAAGTCGAAGGTCACTAAACTCGAGATTCATAATAAATTCGAAACCCCACTTAAACTCGAAGTTCCCTTATTCGAATTTAGAGTAAAGTCGAAATCCCCAAGCAAATTCGAACTGGCCAAATTCGAAGCAAACTTTTAAGGAAACTCGAAAGGAGCGTATTTTAGTCAAACTCGAAAATGAGCAAACCCTAATTTCTCCTTAAAAAACTAGAGCGCCGCAAATTCGAAAAACGGCTAATACTTCGAGTTTTTCAAGTTTTTCAGATTAAATCAATATTTTTACAAGTAAAAATACTGATTTTGGTCAAAAACTTGAACTACAACGAAGAATTTCCCGAAATCTAATTTGATAAGCTCGAAAACCTCAAGAAAATACGTGATATTAATCGTCCAAAAACGTCAAGAAGCCTAGGATGTATCTTATGAACACGAAGAACACGAAGAACACCCCGTAGGCTCTGATACCACTTGTATGGTCTTCACACCACGGATCTATCTAGACGCGACACACACCAACGAGTGCGGAATCCTCGTTAGCGGCTTGACGGATATATCACACGCACGGAACACGGAGACTACACGACGTTGTACGAACGAACCTACGCGATGATTCTCTCCGAAAACACACACAGATTGCTGATAAACTCGAGATCGCCTTCTGCTAATCACTCACGGAATTCTGCAAAAGTCTCTTAATCATTCGAGTTAATCCGTAGTTATAGAGACCCATTCGAGTTTGTCATGGGACAAACTCGAACCAGGCCCAAGGCCCATTCGAATTTGTCCACATGACAAATTCGAATTTCCCTTCTATGCTAAATTCGAATTTTACATGTCAAACTTCTATTTGAATATATGTCTTAACTTATGTTTGAATTAATCTTTGGACTTTATGTTTGAACTTCTTGTAAAACATTACATCAAGTTCAAACATACAATCAATAAATATCAAACTCACCAAATCACATATATCAAACACTAGTTAATACTCAATACTACGAAATTTAACTTACACAAAATGTCAACTATACTTAGACTGCTATCGTCACACAAGGTGTACCAACAGTCCTCCTAAAAAGAGGAAAGAGGATACAGGCAAAGCTGTTGCCATTGCGCCTTCCACCCAGAGTGTTGATTCTTCTTAAAATAGTAATAAGTTTGCTAAACCTGCTGATAAGACCAACAAAAATGATTCAGAATATGTTTCTGGAAGTACTTCTTCCATAAAGGCCAAAAAAAAAAGAAAATGTTATAAATATGGGAAGAAGACACATATGGCCAAAGACTGTTCTGAGACTGAGGACATGAGGCCTGTTGACTCTGCTAGTTCCAACATTGCAAAAACTAGCAGTGTTGGAAGTAATATGGTCAATGACGATAGTATCAAAGCTGATACAATCCAAATAAGGAATATTAGTGTGGATATTACTAGTCCATCAACAAATGTTGATGAAGTAGGAGAACTCATCCTTTTTGATGAGTTCCCCAAAAAATAACTAATATTTTCCCATCACACTCTGCAAGTCAAACAACCATCCGAGGTTTGGTACTTGGACATCGGCTGCTCAGGGAACATGACAGGTTGCAAAGATCTGCTGAGTGATCTCAGGCCTGAAAAGGGTCAAAAGTCACCATTGGTGACAATGTACAGGGATCCACAGAAGGATATGGAACTCTTCAAGCTGGTGCTGCAGTATTCAAAAGAGTAGCCTATGTGTCTGGGCTGAAACACAATCTTGTAAGCATAAGTCAACTGTGTGATGCTGCTTACAAGGTTAACTTTGATGAGAACCTGGGTTACATATTGAATTCCCAAGGCAAAGTTGTGCTGTGTGCACAAAGGAAGAAAGTTGTATATGTTGTGGACATGAAATCTACAGATCCTACAACTGAAACCTGCTTTATCTCCAAAAGCAATGCAGACCTAAACTGATTATGGCACAAAAGGCTATCACACCTGAACTTCAAGAATATCAACAAACTCTGTAAGAAACAGTTGGTAACAGGTTTGCCTTCTATAACCTTTGTTAAGGATAAACTCTGCACAGCTTGTGAGAAAGGCAAGCAGAGAAAAACATCTATTAAATCTAAGCATAATTTCTCTGTTGATACTCCTCTCTTTTTATTCCACATGGACTTGTTTGGACCAATCAGTGTCCCAAGTCTATGAGGTAGAGGATACACTATAGTACTGGTTGATGAGTTGTCCAGGTTTACATGGGTGATCTTTCTGAAGAGAAAAGGAGAGGCTGCTAGAGAAATTATTGGGTTTATCAAAAAGATGGACATGCTGAACTCTGCTCAAGCTAAGCAGCTTAGAAGTGATCATGGTACTGAATTCAGAAACATTACTCTTGAGGACTTCTATGAAGAAAGAGGGATCTCACAGAACTTTTCAGCAGTAAGAATTCCACAAAAAAATGGAGTTGCTGAAAGGAGAAACAGAACTCTCATTGAAGCTACTAGAACCATGTTGTGTGCATCAGGTTTACCTTCATCATTTTGGGCTGAAGCTGTCAACACTGCATGCTTCACTCAAAACAAATCCTTAGTGGTGAAAAACGTTCAACAAGACTCCCTATGAGTTAATCAAAGGGAGAAGGCCAAATATTAGCTATTTCCATGTGTTTGGATGTCCCTGCTTCATTCTGAATCAAATGGACCAGCTGGCAAAATTTGAACCCAAAGCTGATGAAGGTGTGTTTGTTGGATATTCTACTATATCTAAAGCCTACAGAGTATACAACAACAAAAGAAAGGTGATAGATGAATCTATCAATGTCACCTTTGAAGAGTCTAGGAGTGCTTTCACCAAAGCTATTCCTGAATCAGTTTCAGGAGAGTTCAGTTTTGATGATCTCATGCATTCAATCAATGAAGAAAAGGACTCAAAAGATTCCACTACACCTAGAGTGGAACCTGTTAACCACAATGGACATGATGATGACTATGTTGATACACCCTGTGTGAATAAGTATGCTGACATAATTACAACACCATGTCCTGAACCAATCAATGCTGATTTTCCTGGATCCTCTACTGATATGTTCAACAATGGAGAGTCATGTTCAACAAGTGAACAGCCTCAAGATAACAGTGTGTCTGGAAATCCTGAAAGCTGTTCAACAGGACCTGTTGGAGATACAAATGACACAGGATGGGACAGCTTAGGAAACTTTTGTATGTTTTCAACAAAGGGGTACAAACAAGATGGGACAGCTTAGGAAACTTTTGTATGTTTTCTAGCTTTGTGTCCCTGATGGAGCCTAAGAAAGTGGATGAAGCACTAAGAGATGCCAATTGGATCACTGCCATGCAAGATGAGGTCAATCATTTTGAGAGAAACAAAGTATGGAAGCTGGTCCCTACTCCCAAAGGTAAAACAATAATTGGCACTAAATGGGTCTTCAAGAACAAAATGGATGAGCAGGGTCATGTCATTAGAAATAAGGCAAGACTGGTTGCTCAAGGCTACAGACAAGAAGAAGGCATTGACTATGATGAACCATTTGCTCTAGTGGCCAGGTTAGAGGCAATTTATTTGTTTCTAGCCTATGCTGCCCACAAGAGCATGAAGGTATTTCAAATGGATGTGAAGAGTGCACTTTTGAATGGCAAGCTGCAAGAAGAAGTATATGTCAAGCAGCCTCCAGGTTTTGAAAATGAATATCACCCAGGTTTTGTCTATAAGTTGGACAAAGCCCTCTATGGCCTAAAACAAGCCCCTAGAGCCTGGTATGACACTCTAACTAATTTCCTTATGAGCAATGGTTATTCCAAAGGTAAAGTGGATACCACATTGTTCATAAATAAGGTGAAGTCTGATATTATGCTTGTTCAAATCTATGTGAATGACAAAATATTTGGTTCTACTAATGAGCAACTATGCAAGAATTTTTCACTACTCATGAAATCTAAATATGAAATGAGTATGATGGGAGAACTTATTTTCTTTCTAGGATTACAGGTTAAACAAACCTTTAATGAAATTTTTATAAATCAAAGAAAGTACACTTTAGATCTTTTGAAGAAATTTAAATTTGATCAAAGTTCTCCTATCAAAACCCCTATGGCATCCAATGTAAAATTGGATGTTGATGCCAGTGGCAAAGCTGTTTCTGTAATAGCTTACAGAGGCATGATTGGGAGCTTGCTCTACTTAACTACTAATAGACCAGATATTATGTTTGCTATCTGTTTATGTGCTAGGTTTCAAGCTGATCCTAAGGAATCACATCTAGCTGCTGTAAAAAGAATCTTCAGATACCTTAAGGGTACACCAGGTTTGGGTCTTTGGTATCCCAGAGACTCAAGTCTTGAGCTAACAGGTTATTCAGATTCTGATTTTGCAGGATGCAGGCTAGACAGGAAAAGCACAACAGGTGGATGTCAACTCATTGGTGGTAAGTTGATCAGTTGGTGTAGCAAGAAGCAGAACTCAGTTTCTACTTCTACTGCTAAAACTGAGTATATTGCTACTGGAAGCTGCTGTGGGCAGATTCTATGAATGCAGCATCAGCTTGAAGACTATGGGCTTGTATATAGGAAGACTCCTGTTATGTGTGATAATACAAGTGCCATAGCTATATCCAACAATCTAGTATTTCATTCCAGAACAAAGCATATAGAAGTCAGACATCACTTTATCAGAGACCACATCCAGAAAGGTAATGTGGAGGTAAGTTTTATTTCCACAGATGAACAGCTTGCAGATATTTTCACCAAGCCTCTTGATGAAAACAGGTTTAATTACCTTGTAAGCTAGCTGGGCATGTTAAATAAAAGTGACTAAGTATCATTGATGATCTAAGATATCATATGTCTCAAACTGCTCAAGTTTCTTAGAACAGCTTAGACAGAACACGCTTTGCATGCTTCTGTTCTTAGCCAATTTCTGAAAACTTGGACAGCTTAGACGAATAACAGGTTCAACCAAATCAGTTTTTACTTCAAACTTGTTCTGTTGAACAAACCTCCAACCTGTTCACTTCTCAATCTGTCATACAAGACATTGTCTTGTAACCTAATCAGCTATTGAACATAACATGTTTTTATATAGCTGCACAGGTTGAATGAATAGCTTGGGGAATGAACAGTTATGATGAAACCTGCTCATCACAGGTTTGAACAACAGCTTAGAACATCATTTTTAATTACCTTTCTTCATAATTAAGTTACTTAATTTCGGTATTTATTTAACTTAATTACCTATGGATAATGTGTGTTAACGTGTGTTAGTGACTAAAAGGGTTCAAGTGGTCTGACAACTGTTCTGACATGGACAATCGTTCCGTTTTCCATTAAAGAACATTTCAAATCAACCGCCCAAACCTTTCTCTCTCCTACACACTCACATTCGAATCCTATAAATACCCCTTCTATTGTTTCATCTTCGTCTTCCTCTACTGCTACCATAACTACCGAAAAAACCATAAATCGACTAAGTGTTAAGTACTCGTTTCAACTACTCCAAAAATGGCTCACCAAAACAACCCTTCGCTTCCAGTGTTTGTTGGTAAGGATGTTGAGAAACATCCCTCTCTTACCACGATGCTGACCCTGAAACCCACAAAGTACATTGCAAACCTAACCATTCCCAAAAACTATGTGGGGAAAGGTTATGAAAATATAGTGGAGTTTCTGAAGGTTCATCCCCTACACCATGCCATGACTGCATCTCCTGGTGTCCTGTACCAGGAGATGGTGTATGAATTTTGGTATACTTGTGCTTATGATCCAGCAACCAAAATCATCAGGGGAACCATTCTCAATGGGACTCAGACCATTGAGATAACTACTGATCTCTTCAGGGAAGTTCTTCATCTTCCTGTGGCTGAAACATATGACCAGCCACAGCCTTAGAATGATCAGATGGGAAATCTGCTACGTTTCTGTGGTGTAGCAGAACCCAAGGTTGGAGCCACTCTGTTCAGAAGGGATCTATCACCGACCTACAGCTTTCTATTTGCCTCTGTGGTGATGTGCTTCAGAAGCAAAGTTGGTTCTTTACCAACTTAGCCATGATGAATATCCCAATAGTCCTACAGCTTGTGGATGGGACTACACTGAACATGGCTTGGTGGATTTTTGTGAATTTGAGGAACCTAGTGCAGAAGGAAACACATCCAGCTGCTGTACGATACCCAAGGTTTCTGAGCCTCATATTCAAGCATGTTTGTGGTGAGCATCTTTATAACTCTCAGCCTATGTTACTTACTGTTGCATTCCCAGTAATTGGGAATAGAGTTTTCTACACCCTGTTCTCCCCAATGATGTGAGGGTGGATCCAGTGACTGCTCCCCAAGGAAAATCAAAATCCATGCCCAAAGTTGTCAAAAGGGTCCTGGAATCGAGTCAAGATGAGTCTGTCCGCAAGAAGGCTAAAACAGCTAAGTCCAAGTCTGCCCCTTCAGTCTCAGTGGCTGAGGGGGAGCAGACTTCTCACCCTGGTTCATATGTTGAACCTGAAGCCTTTGTGGCTGGTGCCTCTGTGGCACCTGAGACTATGGAACAGGTTAACCCCCCCTGTTTCTGAGCCAGTCTCACCACCAGTCCAAACACAAATTCCTACTACTTCTCCTCAATCCCCCACAATGTCACAATACTCAAGGAGAAAATCATTAGCTAGGAAGAAACCACCTACCCAAACTACCCCTCTGACTCCTCTCAATAGGAGTTAGTTGAAAAAGAAGCAACCCATGCTGCCTCTCCTATTTTGGGAGAAGGTTCAGCATCTTTGGAGAAAGCTTCACTCCAACCTGAGTCCACCCAGAGTCAGCCTAGACCCTCTGGTTCCTCCCAACAGAAACCAGTTCTACACATGGAGACTACCACATCTTCTATTCCAGCCTCCCAACAGGCTGAGGATATTAAAAGACAGGAGTTCACTCCACTCCACACTAAGTCCCCACAGTCTCCACCTCATACTTCTCTAACACAACCTGAGTCTGCACAAGGTGCCAAAACTGCTGGAATAGATCATTCAGCAGATCAGCCTGAAACCTCCGCTCCTAGTGATGCAGCTGCTGTACACCTAACAGCTGCTGAAGGACCATCCTCCCAAGCTGATGAACCACAGGGAAAAGACTATCCCTCTGGTGAAGCTACCCCTCAAATGCAAATTCTATCACCAGGTTTCACCACTGCTGATGTTGAAATGCACATCCCATCTCCCCATGATGAGGCATCTATAAACCAAGGTGCTGCTGAGGGAACCATCCCAGGTTTTGATGAAGGTGTTGCAACACAACCAGCATCTGAAAAGCCACCATCTCCTACCCACTCTCCTGATGAAGCAGATATAGCCAATGCTGAATGATCCATTGACCCTTCCAAGCAGGGCGATCTCACCTATGCCTAGGCTATGGAACTTCTCTCCAAAGTATCCCAACCTTCTCCCACACATCCTCAAACACCTGCCTCATCCTCATCTCATTCTCATTCTTCTCCATCCACACAATCCAAACAGTCCACCCATACTCCTCCTTCCCCTAAAGATCTTCAATTGAAGGATCAGCTATCATTGCTGACCAACAAAGTTGGTTCTTTGGAAACCTCTATGACCTCCCTATCATCAATCATATCAGACTCTGTGTCTGCACAGCTTAAAGGTTTCTTTGATTCATTCAAAAATTCCCTTCCAACCCCTCCTCCTCAAGCTGATCAATCCTCACAGCTGCTTGCACTCAATGCACAGCTGCAAACTATCTCCACTGCCCTCTCCTCTATTCTTTCCAATCAACAGGACTCTGTGTCCTCCATGGAAGCCGTCTCTCAACTACTGTAAACTCTCCTAAATACTTGCACAACTACCCTTCCTTCTACATTGGCTAGCTTAAACACTCTAATAGTCTCTCTGTCCAATTCTGTGTCATCAAACCTTGATGATGTGCAAGACTCTCTTGAAATACATCTTGCACAACTTCAAAGTTTGTTGTTCACAGCTTCTGACAGGGAAACCCTTTCTGAGCTGTCCTCTATTGCTGCTTCCTAAACTACCTCTCTTCAGACCTGCCTTACCTAGCTTGCAGAAGTTAAGGACAACCTGGCTTTCTTAGTGCATAGCCTGGTTGGACCCAAACCTGCTGCCAAAAATGCTGCTATGCCTGCTGAATTTGTTTCTCCATGCAGACCACATGTTGAAGGTTATGTGCCATCTCCTTCAAAGGGGGAGAAGTTATCTGCCTCAAAGACCAAGTCTAAGGGGGAGAAATCTTCTTATCCTTCTAAGGAGAAATCAGTATCTGTTGGTCAAGCAGCAGGTGCCTCACAAACAGGTCCTACAGGTCCCACTGGGGATGTCTCCCATCAAACTGAAGCTGCTCAGCCTACTCAGGATAGATCTCCAAACCCTGCACAATCTAAGGGGGAGGAATCCATTCCTGGGGACAGGCCAAGCAGAAGGAGACATCTGATACTAGAACAAGAAGAAGAAGAAGAGGAAGAGGATCCTGAAGCTGTTCCAACTACAACACCTAAAGGAAAGAAGAAAGAATCTGTAGACCCTGACTATCTTAAAGCTGCTCAACTGATGTTTGACAAGGCCAGAGCTAAAGAAATGGGTGTCTCTATGGAGAAGTATTATGAATACAGAGATGAACAGCTCCAAGCCCTTGAAAAACTAAAGAAAGGAGAAGTCTCTGCCAAAGCTGTAAGAACCTTTGCGTTGAAGGAGGAAAGTAAAATTAAAATGCCTTCTTTGGATGTCCAAAGAAAATTGCTAGAGGCTGCTAGAGAGTCAGTGGTTGAAAAGGAAGGTGAAAAAGAATAGGGTGCTCAGGTCTCTGTGACCAAGTCTAAGTTAGTATCCTCCTCTGCAAGAGCCCAGATTCACTTTGACAACCTGGCAAGGAAAAAGTTCTTTGATGTTGCAACAGAAGACTTGCCAGGGAACCAATTGTCAAAGTTGTTCCCATTTCAAGAAAAGGCAAACAGTGGAAATTACAGATAACCAGAATGGGCGTTGAAGGTCTAGAACTGGAAGCATATGAACACACCGACGTTGCACAAATGGGATTCAGAGAATGGGTAGAATTGGCAGTTGCCCTGAGACAGTCTAAGTCTAAAACTGCTAAGACTATCAGGGCATATGTCAAAAAGCTAATGAAAAGTGTGAAGGATCTTAGCCTGATCACAGAAGAAAAAATCAAGGGTACCTCAGTAGTTGCACCGAAGATAAAGGCCAAGAGAAGGAGAAAGGATACAGAGATGGAGGAACTCCTGATAACGAATGAACAAGGTGATGTAGCCGTGGAAATCAAAGGAGTAGACCACAGCCTGCCCAAGGGAGTGGAACATGTGGAGGATAAGCTGATTGAAGAACCTAGCTGGGGGTATTTTTCATAGATCCCCTTACAAAGAAAAAGTGTTTCCAGATATCATCAGATTTGCACAAGGTTGGTCTTAAACAGCTCATTGCCTTTAGACTTGCTAACTCCTTTAGGCAATCTATAAAATGGAGAGCAGCTATCTGGGATCAGCTCAGAGGCTTTTATGAAAGAGGAGAGCCTCAACATCCCAGCTTCATGTTCCTTAGAGTTGAAATGGAAGAAATGGATGAAACCTAGGAACAGCTTGAAGAACTATTTGAAGAAGGAGTACCACTACATCTTGGAGGTCCATCTGCTATTGAGTAGATGAAGAATGGAAGTTGTCCATCAGTTGGACAGGCTTGCCGTTATTTGCTCCCATAATCAACAGTCCAACATGTTAAATTTATTTATGTACATCAGTTGTACTTTGTTACATTAGTTGTAACTTTTCTTTTACATCAGTTGTAATCTGCATTAGTACATTAGTGGTACTCTTGTAAAAACATATGTTGTTCTATAATCAAAATCAGTATATATAAACGGATCCTTTACTTTACTTAATTGTTGCAATTTTATTTCAGCAAATTGTATTGTAAAAATATATAGTGATTATTGATAAAATCAGCTTTGACTGATTATTGCAAATAGAGGGAGATTGTTAGGCACAAAAAGGCCTCAGTCAAACCTGCTCTACATCTTAGGGGGAGATTTTTAATCAAACTTGTTTGATGCACTTGAAGGTATAATTTAATCAAACTTGTTTGTTTACCCTATTGCATTTGTTGCAACTAAGGCAGATTGCCCAATCTGTTCATTCTATTGAACAGACTGGACATAAACTGTTCACGCTGCTCTATTCTGTTGAGCAGCTTGGACAAATTCTAAGTAATTCTGTTCTTTGTGAACAGAACCTGTTCTTTGTGAACAGGCTAAACACTTTATGGAATATGTTTCCAAGTCCTCATGTATTGTTTTGGACTACAAGATCTGTTTACAAAGTCGAAGACAAAGTGGAAAACAGAAGATGCAAAAGCTGCCTACGCTATTCTGTTACATGAAGACAAAGTGGATATTTTGAAATGGGTGACAGACCATTTCTTGTATCAAAATGGCTTTCACAAAAGAAGAAAGATTCAAAGTTGACATTTCTCTTTCGGTTAAAGTCTTCTGCAACAGAGACAAAAAGAAAAAGATAAAGATTCTGTCATATGAAGACAAGTCTTCTTTATCATAATGTGCAGAAAAGTTGCTTTGTCTTTTTGGAAAGACATCCCACTATCTTATCGTCCAATGATGAAGCTTCACTGAGATTCTCTGTGAGAGTATAAAAGGAAGCTTCTAAGGATTGTGAGATAACCAAGAGTGAGAAATTCAGATCGTGCATAGAAATTTGTTTTTCCATGCAAGTCTGCTTGAATAAAACAGTAACGTGTGTCCAAGCTATTCTTATTCAAGTTGTCCATCGGTGTCTTGTAAACAGTGAGTTCATCTTAGTGAGTGTTTTCATTGTATCTAGTCAGAGTGTGTCCTAAACTAGTTAAACATATGTTGTATCTGTCATCTCAGCTTGAACCTTTCCGCAGTCAAGCTTGTTTGTAATTAACACTTGTTAATTATATACAATGACACTGAGAAAAGAGTGTTGAGTTTTAATTAGATGTATTCACCTCCCCCCCTCTCTACAGCTTAGAACAATACACTAGGGAAACCTTTTGGGACCTACATGAATAATAAAACTTAGGTAAACTAAATTAATCAAGTAAATTAATAAACTTAGGTTATATATAATCTATTTAATTTCATTCCATTCCATGAATAATATAATTTATGTTAAAATTAATCAAGTAATTTGATAAACATAGGTTATAAACAATCAATTCAATTCCATGAATAATAAAACTTAGGTTAAAATTAATCAAGTAATTTTATAAACTTATGTTGTATGCAATCAATTTAATTCCATTCCATTCCATGAATAATACAACTTATGTAAAAATTAATCAAATATCTTTATAAACTTAGGTTATATACAATCAATTCAATTCCATTCCATTCCATGAATAATAAAACTTAGGTTAAAATTAATCAAGTAATTTTTTGAAATTAGGTTATATACAATCAATTCAATTCCATTCCATTCCATGAATAATAAAACTTATGTTAAAAATAATCAAGTAATTTTATAAACTTAGGTTATATACAATCAATTCAATTCCATTCCATTTCAAGAATAATTAAACTTTGGTTAAAATTAATCAAGTAATTATATAAACATAGGTTATATACAATCAATTCAATTCCATTCCATTCCATGAATAATAAAACTTAGGTTAAAAGTAATCAAGTAATTTTATATACTTAGGTAATATACAATCAATTCAATTTCATTCCATTCCATTAATAATAAAACTTAGGTTAATTAAATTAATCAAGTAATTTTATAAACCTAGGTTATATACAATCAATTCAATTCCATTCCATTCCATAAGTAATAAAACTTAGGTTAAAGTTAATCATGTAATTTCATAAACTTACGTTATATACAATCAATTCAATTCCATTCCATTCCATGAATAATAAAACTTAGGTTAAAATTAATCAAGTATTTTTTGAAATTAGGTTATATACAAACAATTCAATTCCGTTCTATTCCATGAATAATAAAACTTATGTTAAAATTAATCAAGTAATTTTATAAACTTAGGTTATATACAATCAATTCAATTCCACCATGAATAATAAAACTTAGGTTAAATTAATCAAGTAATTTTATAAACTTAAGTTATAAAACACTTAACAGCTTGAGAAATTGCACTTACACCTTGAGAAAATTGGACTAACAGTTCGAGTTTTGCGAAAACATAGTTTCTCAATTTCACTCAAGTGAATAATAAAACTTAGGATATAATTAATGAATTAATTTTATAAACATAGGTTATATAAAATCAAATCAATTCCATTCCATCTCATGAATAATTAAACTTAGGTTATAATTAATCAAGTAATTATATAAACATAGGTTATATACAATCAATTCAATTCCATTCCATTCCATGAATAATAAAACTTAGGTTAAAATTAATCAAGTAATTTTATAAACTTAGGTAATATACAATCAATTTAATTACATTCCATTCCATTAATAATAAAACTTAGGTTAATTAAATTAATCAAGTAATTTTATAAACCTAGGTTATATACAATCAATTCAATTCCATTCCATTCCATAAATAATAAAACTTTGGTTAAATTTAATCAAGTAATTTTATAAACTTAGGTTATATACAATCAATTCAATTCCATTCCATTCCATGAATGATAAAACTTAGGTTAAAATTAATCAAGTAATTTTTTGAAATTAGGTTATATACAATCAATTCAATTCCATTCCATTCCATGAATAATAAAACTTATGTTAAAAATAATCAAGAAATTTTATAAACTTAGGTTATATACAATCAATTCAATTCCATTCTATTCTATTCGATGAATAATAAAACTTAGGTTGAATTAATCAAGTAATTTTATAAACTTAAGTTCTAAAACACTTAACAGCTTGAGAAAATGCACTTACACCTTGAGAAAATTGGACTAACAGTTCGAGTTTTGCAAAAACATAGTTTCTGAATTTCACTCAAGTGAATAATAAAACTTAGGATAAAATTAATAAAGTAATTTTATAAACTTAGGTTATATACAACCAATTCAATTCCATTCCATTTCAAGAATAATTAAACTTAGGTTAAAATTAATCAAGTAATTATATAAACATAGGTTATATACAATCAATTCAATTCCATTCCATTCCATGAATAATAAAACTTAGGTTAAAATTAATCAAGTAATTTTATAAACTTAGGTAACATACAATACTACAAAATGAACCTAATGCGACACTTTTGATGCAACACTTATGAAAAGTGTTGCTTTTATTATAAATTTAGTTATGAAACAACACTTTTAAGATAAATGTTGCATATATTGATTTAATGCAACACTTTTTTTTAAGTGTTGCAAATTTAATTAAAAATGTAACACTTTTTTAATGTGTTACAATTTTTATTAAAAAAATGCAACACTTATTTTAAGTGTTGTATTTTAAATGTAAATATATGACACTTTTTAGAAGTGTTGCATATAAAAAAATACAAACATACATACATACATACATATATATATATATATATATATATATATATATATATATATATATATATATATATATATATATATACACACACACACACACACACACACACACACTAGTAGTGTACCCACGTAAAGCGGCGGCGACGACAAACATTTTTTGTTCGATGACCAGTTTTTTGAATGACAAAAAAGATGGTTTTCAACGATGAATAGATGCATATTGTAACAAGTGTAATATTGGCTATATGATCCTACATTAATAATCACATAATACTTCTTGATACACTACATTTGATGTGTAGAATCTATGGGTGGGCATAGATCGGTTTGGATCGGTTTTTGGCAAAAACCAAAACCCAAACCAAAACTTCGGTTTTTATAAAAATTATAACCCATTCATTTTGAATATTTTTTTTTTGTTAACTATAGTTTTTTTTATTTTTGCTAACGAAAAAATTGCAACTCATTCATTTTTGGAGGTTTTAACAACAAAAAAGTAGTCAACAAACTATGAAACATAAATTGAAATTAAAAACTAAAATTTTATTATCAAATTTCACAACAAAATATGAAATATAAATTGGGTTTATTTTGGTGTTTATGAAATCGTAGAAAAACTAATAAAATAAAAAAAAAATTTGGTTTCATTTGATATATTACTATTATTGATAAAAATATAAAAATTTATTTCCATTTTTTATAACTGAAAAGTTGTTAGTGACCTGCTAAACAAGTTTGCTGGTCGCCAATTACTATTATTGATAGAATAATAAAAAGTTGTTACTATAAATAATAAATAATATAAGTCAATCTCATTAATGATAAGAAATAAATAATGTTACTATTAATGATAAAAATGACAAAAGTTGTTACTATTTTTGGTTATTTGAGAATTATGTAATTTCGGTGTTAACTTAAAATCACGAGGACGATTTATGTAATTTTAACTTTAGCTCTTAAAAAATACATTATATTGAATTTTAGAAAAATACATATTATATGAGTATAAATTTATAATTACTTCAATTTTATAACATAAAAACTATCAACAAACAAAATACCTTTATTCCTGCTAATTGTAAACCTAAATCTAAAAACAAAATACCCCTTGCCCTAAATTTCCCTGGTGTTACAGCGCTCCCTCAATCGCCTCACGCACAAACCTCCGCCGGCCCCCCCTCTCCTTCTTCGGCCAAGCCCTCCCGGCCAGAGAGCCACCGCCGCCGCTTCCGGGCTCTGCCATCGCCTCCCTAACCTCATGCACAAACCTCCAGCATCGCCGCTTGCTCCTGGTATCTTCTTGTTACTCTTTTCTTCTGCAATCTTGTTTTCGAAATCGATTTTCATGAAATCGATTGTTCCAACTTGCATAATTTATGTATGTAGAAATTCTGAAATCGATTGCTTGTTTCGTATGCATAAGCTTGTTTCGTATGTATAATTTCTGAAATCGATCTGAGTGTGGCGTATGTGTGGCTCACAAAAACCCTTTTTCATGAAATCGATTCTCATGTGTGGCTTATGTTTCATGAAATCGATTTTAACTACATACGAAAGTAAAATTAAAAACTTCTATTATTAAGGTGTTATTTGATGTTTGTCCCTTCAATCTCCATGCATGAAATCGATGATAAAATTTGAGAGACCATTTCTTGTTTCGTATGTATTCGATGTTTTTCTTTTATACATCACATTTTCTGATTTTGGAATCATCATTTTCTTTCATCGGTGTTTGTCATCAAGATTAATTCATCTATTTTGTAAGTTGCTTCGTAGGGTTGTACAGTGTGCAAGTTTAGTTATACTTTTCATCTTGAATTGTGCTAAGATCTCTAATAATTGTACTTAAGGAAATTCTGTTTTTTCTGTTTTAAAATGATAAGAAACTGTGAATTAAGTAAACACCTTTTTATGAATCTTCTTTGATTCAAAGTTTTTTTGGTTTAAAATGATAATAAACATGCAATTAAGGGATTTCATTATTGTGGGGGTGGTCTTTGTTGGCACTGTTTTGCTAGATTTGTTTATTTTTAGTCAATGTCTGATTTCAATTAATTGGTTTCTTATTGCAATTTTCTTATCGTTTACGTTTTAAGTATTTAGCATTTTGAAAGCTCGATCTAAGAAATTTTTTTATTTAATTGATATCAACTCTTTGTGTGTTTAATAATCATTTCCACACATATATACATGTTGTTCATTCATAAGAATCACACACACACAAATGTATCCTCCGGCTGCCGCTAATGTTTCTGTTTTGGGGATGAAAGATACACACACACACACATTATTTCTGTTTTCAGTAACATATCTTGAGGACTACAACTCAACTGCACACACACATTACTTAAATACATGATGTTGTATTGATTTGTTCATAAAACACAAACTTCAAGGAACAAAACGCATTATACTTGATGTCTTGTTCAATCAAAGACACATCACCAAACCACCACCATCAACCTAATATTATGCTCCATGGATGGGTTTTATGATTTGATTTCTCTCCTTCCTAAACCCTAGGTTTCTGAAATTTACTTTTATTTAAACGATCGTTTGAATATATATATATATATATATATATATATATATATATATATATATATATATATATATATATATATATATATATATATATATGTATGTATATATATATTAAAACCTTGGTCTTTTTTTTTGTTTAAGCATGTGATTCTGCTTCTTATATTGTGATATTTTCTTCTCCAAGTGATTTCTTCTGAATGGTAAGATGGTCTAATTAGCTTCAATTGATTTTGCTGACTTTGCATGTTGTATGATATGTTTTCATTGCTTGAGATGGTTTATGAATGTTTTCTTAGATGGCTGATGAGTATTGTTTCAGGCTGCTAACTATCTCAACATCAAGAGCCTACCGGATCTGACCCGTCAAACTGTTGCTGACATGATTAAAGGCAAGCCACCTGAAGAGATTCGCAAGACTTTCAACATCAAGAACGACTTCACCCCCAAGGAAGAAGAAGAGGTGCGTAGGAAGAATGCCTGGGCTTTTGAGTAAATTATGTAGGCCTTAACTGTCAATATATGATCATAGTAGTATATAAGGTATGAAAATATTGTACTTAATTTGTAGAATTATGTTACCATCGAGGTGCATGTTTTAAAGATTTTATGCTTTATAATTTTTTTAATAATTTAAATTACCATACACACTCACAATATTGTGATGTTGATTTTGTACGTTTCAGGTTACGTTCTTTTGGAATATGCAAAGTCATGTGTAGAGCTTGCAAAGATGATAAAATGAAGCAACGGTTTCATATGAAAGAAATTTCAAGTCTAGGATTTAAAATGATACGTTTTGGGAATGTAATCCACTCTTCTTTTTGTTCCTTGTACATTTCATTATGGTTATTTTTGATATTAGACCTTGACATTGTTGGAATACAATTTGAATGATATGATATTAAGTCTATTGTTATTTCATATTTTAGAATTTGGTATTATATGAAGAAAAGTGTTACAAATCAAATTATTAATTTATTGTATTTGTATTAAATGAAAAACAATAAAAAAAGTGTTGCAATCGAGCATAAATAGTGTTGCATTTATTTTGTCAAAATACCATAAAAGTGTTACATTTGATGAAAAAAGTGTTGTCATAGCTTAATGACAATAAATCATAAAGTGTTGCATTAGAATGTAAAAAGTGTTGCATTTTAAAAGTGTCGCATTTATAAAATAATGCGACACTTTTAAAATGTGTTGCATAGTTGGGAAAAATTGTCGCTTTAGACCTAAGACGACATTGGCTAAGGTGGCATTTGATAAAGTGTCACATTTAGCCCTAATGCAACACTTTTAAGGCCTAATGCGACATTTTGTCGGTGTTGCATTAGGGCCAATTTGTAGTATCAATTCAATTTCATTCCATTCCATTAATAATAAAACTTAGGTTAATTAAATTAATCAAGTAATTTTATAAACCTAGGTTATATACAATCAATTCAATTCCATTCCATTCCATAAGTAATAAAACTTAGGTTAAAGTTAATCAAGTAATTTCATAAACTTACGTTATATACAATCAATTCAATTCCATTTCATTCCATGAATAATAAAACTTAGGTTAAAATTAATCAAGTAATTTTTTGAAATTAGGTTATATACAAACAATTTTAATTCCATTCTATTCCATGAATAACAAAACTTATGTTAAAATTAATCAAGTAATTTTATAAACTTAGGTTATATACAATCAATTCAATTCCACCATGAATAATAAAACTTAGGTTAAATTAATCAAGTAATTTTATAACTTAAGTTATAAAACACTTAACAGCTTGAGAAATTGCACTTACACCTTGAGAAAATTGGACTAACAGTTCGAGTTTTGCGAAAACATAGTTTCTCAATTTCACTCAAGTGAATAATAAAACATAGGATATAATTAATAAATTAATTTTATAAACATAGGTTATATAAAATCAAATCAATTCTATTCCATCTCATGAATAATTAAACTTAGGTTATAATTAATCAAGTAATTATATAAACATAGGTTATATACAATCAATTCAATTCCATTCCATTCCATGAATAATAAAACTTAGGTTAAAATTAATCAAGTAATTTTATAAACTTAGGTAATATACAATCAATTCAATTACATTCCATTCCATTAATAATAAAACTTAGGTTAATTAAATTAATCAAGTAATTTTATAAACCTAGGTTATATACAATCAACTCAATTCCATTCCATTCCATAAATAATAAAACTTTGGTTAAATTTAATCAAGTAATTTTATAAACTTAGGTTATATACAATCAATTCAATTCCATTCCATTCCATGAATAATAAAACTTAGGTTAAAATTAATAAAGTAATTCTATAAACATAGGTTATAAAACACTTAACTGCTTGAGAAAATGTACTAACAGCTTGAGAAATTGAACTAACAGTTCGAGATTTGCATAAACATAATTTCTCAATTTAACACAAGTGAATAATAAAATTAGATTAAAATTAATCAAATAATTTATAAATTTACGTTATATACAATCAATTCAGTTCTATTCCATTAAATGAATAATAAAACTTAGGTTAAAATTAATTAATTAATTTTATAAACTTAGGTTATATACAATCAATTCAATTCCATTCCATTCCATAAATAATAAAACTTATGTTAAAATTAATCAACTAATTTTATGAACATAGATTATATACATTCAATTCAATCCCATTTCATTCCATGAATAATAAACTTAGGTTAAAATTAATCAAGTAATTTTATAAACTTAGGTTATATACAATCAATTCAATTCCATGTCATTCCATGAATAATAAAACTTATGTTAAAACTAATCAAGTAATTTTATGAACTTATGTTATATACAATCAATTCAATCCCATTCCATTGCATGAATATTAAAACTTATGTTAAAATTAATCAAGTAATTTTTTGAAATTAGGTTATATACAATCAATTCAATTCCATTCCATTCCATTAAGAATAAAACTTATGTTAAAATCAATCAAGTAACTTTATAAACTTAGGTTATGTACAATCAATTCAATTCCATTCCATTCCATGAAAAATAAAACTTAGGTTAAATTAATCAAGTAATTTTATAAACTTATGTCATATACAATCAATTCAATTTCATTCCATTCCATTAATAATAAAACTTAGGTTAAAATTAATCAAGTAATTTTTTGAAATTAGGTTATATACAATCAATTCAATTCCATTCCATTCCATTAATAATAAAACTTATGTTAAAAACAATCAAGTAATTTTATAAACTTAGGTTATATACAATCTATTCAATTCCATTCCATGAAAAATAAAACTTAGGTTAAATTAATCAAGTAAGTTTATAAACTTAGGATATAAAACACTTAACAGCTTGAGAAAATGTGAAATATAGTTTCCTAACAATCAATCAATAATATGAAATTATCAAGAACAATAAATGGAATTAACACTGACCGAATGATTCTATTGATGAACAGATGATTACAATGATGAGAGAATAATTCCAATTCCAGTAACTGCTATTCTTCCGTACAAAAAGTGAACTATCAGATCTATTACAAATAGAAAGTCAAACATACTATATATACAATTCTAATAACTATCAAGGAAATACAAAATAGCCGCTAGACTTTGTTTCCATCAACTAAAACATAACCTAACATTCTCCCCCTTTGATGGAAAGAGCAAAGTCTTTAAATTGACAAGCCCAGCTTTTGTTCAAACCTTCTCACACTCTTACGATCCGAGATCCTCGATTGAATCTTTAAAATAAACTCAACCATGAGTCTTCGGTCGTTTACAGATAAAGCTCCTTTCTTCGTCTTTCTTTTCTGATCTGCTGCAAGCTTTCCTTTCAAACCACTCAACACTTTATTTAGAGTTCTGATGCGAGTGTCGTTAACCCGTCAAAAATAACCACTAAATACCTTAGAAGCTAGGGTAAGTAGGGATCGTATCCACAGAGAGCGAGAG
This sequence comes from Centrapalus pauciflorus, assembly GCA_020465985.1. Taxonomy (NCBI): domain Eukaryota; kingdom Viridiplantae; phylum Streptophyta; class Magnoliopsida; order Asterales; family Asteraceae; genus Centrapalus; species Centrapalus pauciflorus. The sequence goes on from JAANYP010001093.1 coordinate 128,476, forward strand.
GTTAAATGCACGTATTCGAGCGACTAGCGTTGTAAAATAATTAATTTCGAAAGATTGATTTGGTTGTAAAAAGGTGATTGCTTTGATTTATAAAACTAATTACTTGCGAATTTTGTGAAAAGAAAACTTAAGAAGATTGTTTGATTGAATAAAATACGAAGACAACCATTCCCGGATTCCACACCGCGCTTTGTGTTTAATTTATGAAAACGATTTGAAGATTACATAGACATAATCTTTGTTGGAATTATTATTAAAGCCATTACGTGATCTTGGGCATAGCGCGTGACACGTTTGATTACTCGTCTTAATTAAATAATTAACTCGGCACGAATAATAAAATGTCTACGAACTATCTTGCGAAACGCAACAACAAAATAATAATCATTCGTTTACAATCAAAATATAAATAATAAAAACCATGTAAACTTAAAGTAATCGTTCATAAAGTAAAACTTAGCGATGTGCTTCCTCCGAGAATGATTATGACGAGCTTAGCCGGACATGGTTGATGCAACGTTCAAGAGTTGTGGATTCATCGCCGTAGATTGACTCGTGTGTTCTTCGTACGTATTTTCGCTCAAACAGGGTTCTTTTCCTTAGCCTTCTCCTCCAAAAAACGATCTTCAACTTTGAAGTATGACTTGGTATTTATAGGAAAAGATGGAAAAACCCTAAAAACGGCCGTCCATTATTTTAATGGGTTGGGCGCAGCCGTAGGCGCAGGCCTGCGCCCCCCCCTGCGCCCCTCTGTGAAATCCGTATTTTTGTGAATTAATTTCTTCTGTCGAGCACTCGGTCTGGGCGCAGGGCTGCGCCCCTCTCTGCGCCTGGCTCTGAAATTTCGTCCTTTTTCATCATTTTAAACCGGATTTTGTTTACCTGCACAAGCACAGAATTTATTCAATAGCGGCACATTCTATAACACTTTTGCATTAAAAACAACTCTTTTACGCTTAATAAACATGGTAAATTATAACCCGATCAAACTTCCCCAACTTAATTCTTGATCGTCCCGAGCAAGCAACGAAAATCAGACTTTTAAAATATCGGGTTCATCAAGCATGCAAAACATAATTAACTCATTTAAACAAGCACTAGCCTTCATAGATGTGTTGAAACTCGCAGACACGAACAGAATTTAATTCAGATATATCGTGATGTTTCTTGGATAGTTGTTCCAAAATTCCTCACCACTATTATCCTTTTAGCTCAAGGTTACAGAATTGAATTCACGTGGGTCACTGGACCATCTTTTTCCTCGATGCATGACTTGAGCTACTAATTTTTTCTTTTTGTTCTTTTCATGCAATGTCTATGTTTTTCGTTCAAGTTTACTATGACTTTCTAGATGATCCGTGTAACAGGATTTGGGTCAGCCACTCCCAGACCAGTTGGTCTTAGGGGACTAGGCATGATGGTACCCTTCAGACTTAATCTCCTGAATCAACTAGGCCACACTTGAATTGAGGCTCTATTCGTGTTCGCTTCCTCCCCCTTATTGCATGAATAATTAGCAGCTATTGGAATCCGTGTTAATTATCACTCGCTACAACACAATATATCTTACTTCAAACTCAGTTCACTTCTTTGGGTTTTAAACATCTATGACTCTTTATGTTATGTTTAAACTCATATAATTACGTCTTTTTGCTTGAAACCGACCTAACTAACATCATCATATTTAAGTTGCAAGCTCAACAATTAGAATTTCTCGGGTTAATTGATCGGATCTTTTACGGCTCGCTCTTCACACAATCTTAAAAAGAAACACATTTATTCAATCAACGTAATGCATGCAGAAACAAACACTAATAAAAATAATAAAGCATAAAAACAATAATCCATCCTACTTAAAGAGAGGAACGGAAGAACCTGACTACTGCGGTGGTGGTTGTCCGAAGTTGCTGTCGTAGAACTCACTGAAAGGCCCATCATCTTCTCGTGCTAGTAATTTCTTCAAACTTCCCCAACTTGAGTTGAAAACTCAAGTTTAACTGAGATCAACACTAACAATGGCACCTTAAATCTTTATAAGTGAGTTATTTGACCAAAAAGTTGTCATTTTTCGTAAATTTTTTCTCGGTTTCACGATATATAACATATAAAGCATAGTGTGAAGCATAATGCGTTCCCCTTCCCCAACTTAAAGAATTGGGGCGTCCTCGGCACACAAATAATTATGAAACAAGAAACATTTACGAAGAAATGAAACAACACATGTAGCATCTAAGTATTGAATATTCAAGCATGTGCAATTTAGTATTGGTGCAACACACATTTTGCTAGGAATTGCCCCTCCCTAACGTAAGTATATTCCTTTTAATTTCCTCCAAGCTCAATGGTCCCGAATGCGCAAATTCTTTCCCCAACTTAGTTGGTTACCGCATGTGACATTTTGTAGTAAAGTCAAGCTCAAACGCAGCTAAGTGTTTTAAAGGACGATTTAAGAAATACTAACAATAAGAACTAAATATAACTAAATAAACGAAATTAAAGCACACTTTCGTGGTGAAAAACGATTGCACTTAGCATGTGCAACAAGCCTTTAAACCCCTCAGTAGCCTGAGTGGACGAGTTATAGTCTCGTGAGGGTTTCTATGGAACACACCCACAAAGTTCACTGGATTGCCTTCCAGCAAGCGCTAAGTTTAATGTCTTCAGCCAGACATTTTGGAACTCTTTAGTATTTAAGTGATATCTTCCAAGACCATTGCCTCAGATGATATAACTTCATTGTCAGCCCATTGTACAAATAATTTTAATCTGTGTCCGTTTACTTTAAACGGCTCACCACCTTTTTGATCTATTATTTCAACCGCACCATAGGGGTAAACATTAGTTACTGTGTATGGGCCTGTCCACTTACTTTTTAATTTACCTGGGAAGAGCCGCAGGCGTGCGTTAAATAGCCAGACTTTGTCACCTTTATTAAACACCTTTCGTTTAATTATTCGATCGTGGAAAGCTTTTGTTTTTTCTTTATATATTTTAGAACTTTCATAAGCTTCCTTGCGAATTTCTTCTAATTCGTGCAGTTGGTGCTTTCGATTTATACCGGCAGCTGTGAAGTTAAGATTTGCGTTTTTAATGGCCCATAAGGCTCGGTGTTCTAACTCCACCGGAAGATGACATAATTTCCCATACACTAGTTTATAAGGAGACATACCAATAGGGGTTTTATACGCTGTACGATACGACCAAAGTGCATCATCTAATCGTATTGACCAATCTTTCCTATCGGGTCGTACTGTTTTTTCTAATATTCGCTTAACCTCCCTGTTAGATACCTCTACTTGTCCACTAGTTTGTGGGTGATATGGGGTAGCTATCTTGTGTGTCACTCCATAATGTTTAAGTAGTTTGCTAAAGTACATATTTTTGAAATGAGAACCCCCATCACTAATTATAGCTCTAGGAATTCCATGGCGAGAAAATATATTACGTTTAACGAATTGGCAAACTACTTTGTGATCATTGGTTCTTGTGGCTTCGGCTTCTACCCATTTAGAGACGTAATCAACTGCCACTAGGATGTATTCGAAACCATATGACTTAGGAAAGGGTCCCATAAAGTCTATGCCCCACACATCAAAAATCTCTACTATAAGAATTGGTGTCATAGGCATTTGGTCTCTTTTTGAAATACCTCCTATCTGCTGGCATCGTAGGCATGACTTAACAAACTCGTAGGAGTCCTTAAAGATGGTTGGCCAAAAGAATCCACTTTGTAGGATTCGATGTCCTGTCTTCTTAGCACTAAAATGGCCTCCACATGCATACGAGTGACAGTGATTTAAAATATCATAATGCTCGTTATCTGGAACACATCGCCGGATAATCTGATCTACTCCTATTTTGAACAAATCCGGCTCCTCCCAAATGTACTGTTTAGTTTGAGAGAAGAAATCCTTTCGTTGATGTGAATTCCAGTGGTTTGGGGTTTTCCCTGTGACAAAGTAATTCACTAAGTTAGCGAACCAAGGCACTTTTGCGACGAACAATAATTGTTCATCTGGGAAATTGTCCCGAATGGAGTCCAGCATATCAGTGGTGATTGCTGGCAGTCTCGAGAGATGGTCTGCTACTACATTTTCTGAGCCCTTTTTGTCTCTGATTTCTAAATCAAA